>JAOQMS010000006.1:180112-196044 GCA_027563885.1 Erythroxylum longipes | reverse complement strand
GCTGATTGTGATATCAGAGTCATGGTTGTTTTCAAGAATGATGCGATTCCGCCATCGCGGAGACTTTCTCCAACTCATCTGGTGAGCCAGTGGTAGGTGGAGTGGCTGTTTGCGTCATGCTGGCTCTGGACAAGGTACCGTCTTCAGCACCATTCGTATAGTCTGCTGCAGATGCAATCTTCGATGGAGAATCCACGGCATCAACGTCCATCATCGAGTCATCCGTTGATTCAGGAGGAGGTGGTGGTGGCGGAGGAGGAGGAGGAGGATATGATCATCACGACAGAGCAACAAGTAGTGGCAGTGCAGGTGCAGCTTCTCGCTACGTTCATCACCTTCTTGGACCAGACCTGGAGCTCCAACGACAAAGACCTTCATCGATTCAGATTCAAAACGAACCTTCCTCTGAAACTAAGGAAGAAAACACCAACCGCCGTCTAAGAGGTCGTCCTCCAGGCTCCAAGAACAAGCCTAAACCACCGATCATAGTCACTCGTGACACCCCTAATGCCCTCCGATCTCACGTCCTCGAGGTAGCATCCGGTGCCGACATAGTCGATAGTGTGTCAAGTTATGCCAGGAAGAGAGGAAGAGGTGTGTCGGTGCTTAACGGTAGTGGGACTGTTGGTAACGTTACGCTCAGGCAACCTACAGGCAGTGTGGTCACTTTGCACGGAAGGTTTGAGATTCTTTCACTTTCCGGCACAGTTCTTCCTCCTCCAGCACCGCCTACTGCGGGAGGTCTTTCGATATTCTTGTCAGGTGGACAGGGACAGGTTGTTGGAGGGAACTTAGTGGGGCCTCTGATAGCTTCAGGACCAGTGATACTCATGGCTGCTTCGTTTTCGAATGCAATATTTGAGCGTTTGCCTTTGGATGAGGAGGAAGGTGGCGGCGGCGGAGGTGTTCAAGCAGTCCAGCCCACGGCTTCACAGTCTTCAGGTGTAACTGGCTGTGGCAGCGGTGGTGGTGGTGCTGGTGCAGGTGCTGGTGCCGGAGTTGGTTTCTTTAATCCATTTTCAGGTGATTTGTTTGGCGGATGGGGTGGTGGCAATTCTCAAAGAGCTCCATTTTAGGATTCATCCCCAAGTACAGTGAGATGGATCCGATCTATATATATATATAGACGATCAGATCATATGTATATGTGTTTCATCTGAACGCAAACTAAACCATCGCTCAGATTATAAGAATCCATATCATTTCTCTTCTCTGAAAGTTTCAGGTTGTTTTAAAAGATAGAAACTTGAAGAAGAAGAAAAAGATAGAAGTCATCATCATCATCATCTTCTTCATTTTCTTTTCCAGGTTCACGATTGTTTCTGTAACAAAAAGACTCCGACTTTCAGGAACTTTTGTTTCTGAGTTTTCTGATCCAAAACACCGTTATAACAAGAGAGAGAGTAGAAAAAACTAAACTTAGTAACTAGTGAAAGAAAGTTGTCATCTTTCAGTTACAGAATACGAGTTGTTTGTTCCAATCCTATGAAATGAAGAAGAAAACAAAGTAAGCAGATTTTGTGGTGTAACCTAAATTACTTGTTCAGACAAGATAACGAGTCAAAAGGAAGAAAAATTCTCAGTTCCCAAAGAAAGTAACATGAGAGTACCCAAAAACCTGTAAGAAACTGGGCAATTAGACATGTTGGAACTATCATCTCTTTGGAACTTGAGAGATCATGGAAAGAAAAGCACTTAACCTTTTTTTTTTTATATATAATCAGAAACCAAACCTCTTTGATCATGAATAAGTTTCCTCTTCCTATCGTGCATGGATTTGAAAGAGTATTAATTAACACTTTCTTCTCTGAGATCTTTCATTAATTAATCCAGTTTTATTAAACCTTTCCTTTTCCAAGTTTAATATCTGGTCCAGTCCAATTCTTACAACATTTGTTTCAGGTTCTGTCATTAAGAATGGAAAAGTCCATCCTGAAATCAAGAAACCAAGTTGCTAAAATGGTCGATTTTTAATGTGGAAGAAGAAACATCTGTTCATTGTTTTGATGTTTCAGAGACAACCCATTTGCATCCAAATCGAGTGTATTGGTTAGAGGAAGAAGAAAACACCAAGAGGTCAACGAGATTGTCACAAAGTCAGATGAGATTTACATTAAAAAAAAAGTTTGATGAACAGAAGCTATACAGTAACTATCACTAAATACTGCACAGGATCAGTTTGATATCTACAAGCCCCAGCTATTTTCACATAATGTTAGGAGGACCCAAAACTGTCTGTTGGCACTTTGCTGACATTTCATCAATTTCCACCTTTTTCAAGCATTTGGCTTCAAGTTTTCTTCCCCGGGAAACTGAAGGATCTGGCTGATAAAAACAATATCATCCCGATAACTGCTCGAAGGGTACACGTACATGGAGCCGACCATGCAGACTTACAATAGCCGACGTATGAAGCGGATCGATCCTGGAAGGTAAGACTACCACCTGCTTGCATGCGAAACAAAGAGATCAAGATTATTTTATTAAGGTCCAGGAACAATTTTGAAACAAAGGAAGGAACAACTGATAACATGTAACTAGAAGATAGTATAGTCAACATCTCTAATATAAAAGAATACAATGATACGACTGTGATATCGAAGAACTTATCAACGAACTTCCGTAGCCTAGCCCAGAGGGGGCACTGTGTTGCAGGTTATGCATATATAGCCCTTTGGAGATTCGAGATTTCTAAAGGCAGAACTGGATGTACCTTTCTAAAGGGTGTTATACCCCAAGGATTATCAAGCTGTTCTGGTTGACCTGTTATGACGAGACGTCCAGCAGGATCTGATTGAACTCGCACCTGAATCCACCAAAAGGTAGCATAAAAAGTATAGATCTTTAGCTTAAAACATAAGCAGTCAAGAAATGGTATCAGGAAACTTTTTTAAGCACGGAAATGGTCGGCCTTAAACTGATGCCATGCCGCACCAGAAAGGGACCAGTTGAGATTGGATCGAAGGCCATGCAAATGGTCCAGAATACAAACAGATTCAAGGACAGTGCAGCATTAATATGCCTAAAAGATATCACTCAAAAAATACCAGTGAGAAGGTGTTCTTTCATAGGGTGTTTAAGAATTCAACCAACAACCATTTTCACGTCAAATTACAGTAAGTCCATATTTTCTCCTAATCAAACTCGAAGGTAAAAGTTCAAATATATTTTTTTTCAATCATTAAAATTGCTCTCCCTCCATTTGAGTGTTCATATTCATTCTGAATCTGCATCCGTATAGAATACCCAATGAAGATATAGATCACCAGTAATAGGAACACTAAAACTATTGACAGTTTCCTTTTCAAATTCATAAATGGACACAACAAGTCAATCACTTCATTATAATTAAACAATAACGTAGCAAATTATCCCTTACCCTGCACGAGGTGAAAGAAAAAAACTAGATGATTTCAAGGGGATTTCTCACCTCCTCTCTCAAAAGCCCAGGGACCAAAGCATACACTTCATAGCAATCTTTCTGAGCATAAAGACAGCAAATTGTCACAACATAGAGCATTGACAAATAAATAAACACAGAATCAGTTTATGTTGGGGAAAGAGGAATTATAAGAAAACAGACATCAGGCACTCACAGTTTCATGCACGTTTATCTTTACCCAGTTAGCAGGAGGTCCAATATCAACAATCTCCGCAACCAGTCTAGTCACAGAAGTTGTAAAATGACATTTAGGCTTGCAATGGTACAGTTTATCAAGAATTATATTTGTTCAAGTATGATAACAAGAATTAAACCACAGATAATAGAATCTACATATCAGTTCTTATTGGTCTAAACAATATAAGATTTTCAGTTAATGGAAGCAATAATTTGTGGAGGGAATTATAGGTGATCTTAACTCCTTATCTGCTTCATTAGATTCATGCTTGTCAGCAGGATCCACGTTACTTGCTCTCTGTTTGTGTATACCTGATTCACTCAACCAAAGGGAAAGAATAAGACTTGGAATCAATAAGGTTTCATCCAGAGAAATCTTTAAATGTATTCATAACGTTGCATACCAATGCTTTTCAGAGGTTTTTCACGTTTTGTTGCAGAATTTAAGTTCTTGTCCTAAACAAAATGAAATAGAAGGCACTGTTCTAAGCCACAACATTTGGAAAAAAAGGCACATTGGCTCTTTAAATTAGTGTTGAGAGTTTCAACCAACCTTAATAATAGGCTCACTTATTTCACCATACCCAACAAGACGCTGAGCATGCCAACCCTGCATAGCACGAGTTGCAGCAACTCTTCTTTCCCTGCCCGACCCTGACCCGGGTGGTTGGTAGGCACTTGTCTGCACAAAGAACTAAGGTCCGGAGAGAGATTGGGGAGGAGGGGGGAAGAACTGAAGATCAAAAGATAAGAGGAAATCTAAAAAAGAAAGACACTAAATAGGGATTGTAGTCATTCTAACATCAGACATAACAAACAGATGAAGCAGTTGAACACAAACATAATGTAATATGGTTAAACCTCACATATTTACCATGTCACAGAATTTTATTTTTCCAAAAAGAAACCAGACCAAGCTGAGAACATAAAGAGACATACCTCTTTTTCAGCATTGGCCGAAGTTGACTGATGCACGGGTGAACCTGGGAGCTGAAGCTCACCAATTTGTCTTTTATGCTTCTCGTATTCCAAAAGCGCCTGAAGCAAGTAAAAGAAAATCAAGAAGAGAATAAAAGATAACTGAAAACATAAGTAGCAGTATTGGAAAACCAGAGAGTAATCAGCCTTTGCTAATAGATAATGCTGAAAAATACATCTAGTGTACAAAGTTTCATAAATTTTTTATGGTATTCAACCATCAAAGATGGAATTAGCTAAACAGACGGCAAAAAAAGCCCAAAAACTATTATTTTGTTGTTTAAGTTTCAGAAAGTTTTGAATTCTTTTTTTTCGGCTTGAACCGCCACAGAAGCCATAAAGAAGGTTTGCTAAAGGCTCTGATAGGTAACAAAGGACCACTGATATTGACCTTGGGTATAAATGCAAATGGTTTTCACTTGCCACTTAGGGGAGAGAGTTGTGTAGCGCTTTTAGTAGTGAGAGACTTGGTGGAAATGTCATGTGCACAAAACTCCTCTCGTCACGATTTAACGTACGACTAACTACTGATAATCCAACTTTAATTCAGCATCTTTTTAACTAAAGAAGCAGTACCTTCTCATAGAAATTACGGAATGTCCAAGAAACAGTTGTACAGGTCCTGTGAGACAGGTGGATAGACAAGTTTAAAAAATATATATAAAAGAAGTTCTAAGCACCCAAAAGAAACCCTTACTTGGGAGGGTGGAAAGACTCCCCTACTTGCCTCCACAACTTGGACGCGGTGACCTATAAACATGGGAATTAAAAGCAGATGTGTCATGTTTTAATGTTAATAAGCACCTCATATTTCACGAATGTTACACCATCAAGCACAAGACAACATCAAAGAAGAATTGGAGAAAGCAAGTAATAAACAGCAGAAATAATACTAGACCAACATGATGCATAATAGTATGGATAAAGACAGAAATGCACACATACCACTTCATATCCACCCAATTTGATAACAGCTCTCCATAACCTAACTCCCATTTATCAAAAATAAGCAGAAATTAGTGCCACCAATACAATCAAGCAGAGATTGAATACTCACCAAAATGAACTATAAAATCGAACGTACTTCAAGCAATTCAATGGCTCTCCATAAAACTTAGGGGGCTTGAATTCCAAAGCATTTTCCCTGTAGAAAGTTTCAAGCTCCTTCATGAATGCTGCTCGCTCCTCTGGAGTTCCAGACTCATTAAACTCCCCCATCTGCTGAGACAATTGGTCCACTTACAAGACTCATCATAGAAGAATACATCTGAAATTCCTTAACAAGTACCTCAAAATCAGTCCATACGCTCTTGGATTTGGATAAACTATCCTGCTTTGTTTTGTGACTAGAATACTTCTTGTGTGAAAGAGGAGTAACAATTCCAGGTTGAGGTTCAACAAGCATACTATCTCTATCCTCAAATTTTGGTTGTGGCAATTTACCATTAGTATTGGAATCCATGGAAGGTTTATCATAAGGCATATCATCAAGCTTCTGTTGGGGTACTTTACATTCTGTACCATCATTACCATTGGAATGAGCAGAAGGGATGGGTTTATGATCTTCAGAGGGGGGTTGAACATCAGACATAGGAACATCAGTTGGCAATGTGAGGTCACTGAAATGTTGATTGTAAAGTGTAGCAACGGAGTCTTGTGGTTGAACATTAACTTGCACAGGTCTGATACTGGGGTCAATGTCACCATCCAAATCTAGGGACGATGGTGGCATATCAGTATCTGCCATCTTCATCAAAAAGAAAAGAAAACATTACAATACCATCCCATTTGGAAAAAGGATATGAATAAGCACAAGAACTGTTATTTCTTAAATGTTTGTTCTTCTTTCATTTCTTTCAAAACAAATCGACGATGAATTTTTGTTAGAAGAGAGAAAAAGGCTATAAATCCCATTCAAAATATGAAAATGTGGATTGAAAAATTGAAGCAAATGAAAGACTAAAGTTGAAGAAATCATAAAGGAAGAAAGTTGCCTGTGGTCGTGGCGGTGGCGGTGGCGGTGGCGATTTTTAGGGAAGACGGCGGAGGGAAAGGAAGAAAAGAGGTGGATAGGGTTAGAGTTGAGAGATAAAGAGAGAATCTTTGAAACGACTATATCTCAAACCTCTTCTTCTTATCCAAACCCCATATTCATTACCATTACTTACATACATAGAAAGTAACGTTACACGCCATAGCAACCGCGAAATGCAAATGGAAATCCAACGCCTGGCTAGCTATGGCTTGAGTCAGATGTTAGCCATAATAACAACGCGCGAGGCGGCGGCGGACCCACTGGGCCTTAAAACTCACTTTGCGTTTCTTAATTTCATAGAATTACCAAGCTACCCTCTTTTTGGGCGGGCCCACATGTTCAGCTTCCATGGGCGTGTGATTTGCCTGAGTGTTCTGTGTCTTGAGCTCTAATTGTAATGGCGATCCCAATTCGTTTAGAGGACGAAGAAGAAAAAAGTTGACTCCACTTTCATTTTCACATAGGCTAATGCTAAATTTCCTAGCTTTACAAGATTGTGGTCCCAATTCTGCTCCAATGGAGACATACGAGTTATGGATGTGCACAAAAGTGTATAAGATCTTTTTTCCATTTTGTGGGTAAGAAGAAGTCAACAGGGAAAAAAATATTCCTGAGGATCGGTGACATCTTTTCAAAATACGGCTGATTTGTCTGTTTCATCGAGTTTTATGTGAACCAATACAAAACAAAACAAAAAGAAACAATCTTTTCTCAAATTCTTTCAGAATCTTCGAATGTATGTATTCTATTTGCATTAATGTGACATTGACTCGTTTGTGTTTGTGTTTATGTTTTTCTTTTTTTTCTTTTCATCATCTATCGGTGGAGAGGACATCCTGGAAAACTGAGTTGGTTTACAATCTTCTCATGAAACATGTGTGTGACCACATGAATATGAAAACCTCCTCAGGAGTTATGGTTGCTTCAAGATTGTGCTTTTCGTTATAACTTCTCTTATTTACCTTTTCAGTATAGCTGTTTATGTTAAGTTGTACAATTCATTTCGGAGTAACTGCTTCTTGACTTTTTGTTCTCCTTACGCTCTGTATTGCATGTTTCTTATGATTTTACGTGCCTGAACAGTCCAGGAAAATCTGAAGTGGGATTGGTTGATCATCAAGAATATAGATATAGAGAGGAAGGGATTGAGTCATTTTGGATATCATATCTGCTAAAGGATATTCAAAGATGGGGCTTTTGGATCTCTTCATTGCTTCATCAATACCTGTCCTTAAAGTGTTGTTAATAACGGCACTTGGGTCTTATCTTGCCCTCGATAAGGTCAATATATTAGGGGAGGATGCGAGGAAGCATATAAATAATGTAAACTTTCATTTTTCTTTAAACTTTCTCCAGGTTGTGTGGTTGGCTGCAATTGGTGGCTGTAGGGAATTGTTAGATTGATTGCAGAGTTTGTGTTCGATTCTGTCTATGAACAGGTAGTGTTTTACGTGTTCAATCCGGCCCTGGTGGCCTCCAAACTTGCAACAACAATCACATTAGACAGCTTGATGCAGTTGTGAGTCAAATTCTGATAAATTTTGGTGTTTTTCCAATTTTCGTTCAATGATCATCTGTTACTTATCGATGAAGGCGATTGTGTTAATTGTGTTTACTCGTCTTGCATAGGTGGTTCATGCCATTCAATATCCTTATCACATTCATGATTGGTTCATTACTAGGATGGTTTCTCATCCTGTGCACTAGGCCTCCTTCCCATCTGCGGGGTGTCGTAATTGGTTGTTGTGCTGCAGGTAAATGCATAATCCCAATTCTAATTGACCTTCTGTACAACTTATGTCACTCTTCTTCTTCTTCTTCTTCTTCTACGACCACTGCTGCTGCTGCTGCTGCTAAATATTGCTTCATTTTCTTCTATTGAATCACAGCTTAACCATAGGCTTTATGTGATTGTGTCACTTTATATTATCTTCTTCTTATGTACGTGTATTGTCAGGTAACTCATGATGAGATATTTCTGCAGGAAATCTGGGGAACATGCTTCTTATTATGATCCCAGCACTATGCAAAGAGAAAGGAAGCCCATTTGGATCTCCTGATATCTGTCAATCATACGGATTGGGTTACGTTTCACTTTCAATGGCGGTATGTTTGTATTTCACTAGATTACAATTCAAAAGCATGAAACTTTCATCGTTAACTGCACCTCACTTCCATTCCCAAGATTCTCATTAATATGGTCGTTTCTCGAATCATGGAATAAACTTGGCTGATTATGCTTTATTCTTGAATTCTGAGGCAAATTTGAAAGTGAATGATGTAACTCTGCAGATTGGAGCAATGTATTTATGGTCTTATGTGTACAATGTTGTGAGGGCTTCATCTGCTAATATTGCTGACGAATCCAGAAAGCTTCATATAGATATAACTTCAAGAGAAAGCTCATTATCTGAATTGGAGAATCGCACAGAGCCACTACTTTCTTCAAAGGAATATCCGCCTTCTCTAGAGCATGCACATCAAAAAGCATTGCCCATCACAAGAACTGAAAGCAGATCTGAGGTATTGTGTCTTTGTTGGAATTTGGCCGTGGTCGGCATCCTATACCGAGTTTTTGAAATCATCACTTTGCTAGTATTGTGAGAAACTATTTACATCACTCTTTGAAATGCAAAAACCGTCTCCGGAGGCTCTAAGATTGACCTTTCGGAATCCTGGCACAGATGACAATTTTCGACCGACTGAAGCAACGCATCATGACTCTGTTGGCAAATACTAATTGGAAGTCTTTGTTTGCACCTTCCACCATTGCAGTAGTATGACTCTCTGCTATTTGTCCTCTTACTTTGGTTATTCATTTAGTAAACATTTCTTCTTTAATCTTCATAAAGACGGCAAATTATTCGTCACTTCTTCTAATTGAACTTTGCATTTACCGTTAATTGAAACCTTTCCGGGAGTGACTCATCCTTCCTGCAGCCTAAAACTCTCATTTGTATTGCGCTCTGCAAGTCTGCTTGTTTCCCCCTTCTTCCTTTTCAGTTTCTGCAGAGCATGAATTACATCTTGCTGAAGTGAAATTTACGTTCAGCACAGGTTGTTGGATTTGTAATCGGACTGGTACCACAGATGCGAGAGTTAATGATTGGAAATAATGCTCCTCTTCATGTCATTCATGACTCTGCTTCCTTGATTGGGTATTAAATCTATGTATAGCCTCGTATCTGACTATTTATGCTTGCCATGAATCATACAACTTCTCTACAAATTGCTTCTTTATCATTGAAGTTTCATTTAACAAAAGATTTTAGGTTCAGTTTTGTCATTTTTGCTTTGGGTACAGAGATGGAGCCATCCCAACTGTGACCTTGATTCTAGGGGGCAACTTATTGAAAGGTACCAATTCATCTAAGACTCATTCTTCTAACCACAGGAGTTCCATTGTTGAATTGACGGTAAGAAATCGGATTGCATCTCAGGTTTGCGAGGATCAGGCGTCAAAAAATCTTTAATTTTTGGGATTGTAGTTGTTCGATATATAGCCTTACCTCTTACAGGCATATTCATTGTCAAAGGAGCACTGAATTTAGGGTTCATACCCCATGATCCTTTGTATCAATTCATTCTTCTGCTCCAGTTTGCAGTTCCACCTGCAATGAACATAGGTATCTCATTTCCTTCAAAAACCTCGAGTATAGTTCATTGTTTTTCCATAAAGTTTACTACATCACTTGTCCTTGTAACTCTTCATACTCTGGTTTTGTGCAAAATTTGTTTTACGTAAACTCAATGTATTCATCAATTTTGCAGGTACCATAACTCAACTGTTTGGAGCAGGGGAGATGGAATGTTCAGTCATAATGCTATGGACTTATGCATTAGCTTCAATTTCACTTACTGTTTGGTCAACCTTCTTCTTGTGGTTAGTGACTTGAATATATCCAAATATGATATGACTTGCTAGTGCATGAGATTCAAGAATAAAGTCGTTTCAGAAATTAGAGAGATCATTGAAAATTTAGTACACTCGGGTACTTGGTGTCCAGTATCCACCATACTAAGACTACCATCCAACTAGAGAGGTGAGTGAATGCCTATTCAGAGGTCATTTTCATACCTTCATATATACCAACTTAGTCTTTAGTGGAAGAACACAAAGTTTATGTAGATGAGTGAAGGAATCTTCATTCATCAGCTGGGTTTTTCAAAGTCAAGGCTTTGTTGCTTCATCTTCTCTACATTAGAATCAGTATGATACTCCATTATAGTTAAGGAACCAGTATCCATGAGCTATACCCACATGAAAATTTTCCTCTTTTTTGAGTAAAAGAGATTGAGAATAAGGATCTATGTCCAAAGTAATGGTAACTTCAATCCAAATTTGCGAAAAACCAATTGTGGAGGGGGTTTTGAGGTTGTTCAGTACACTGATCATGTCTCCCTATAATGTTGGGTGTAATGCAGTGGTTCTTGTTCCTAAAGTATATGAAACTCTGAAATGCCTAAAACTTAATACACAATCTTCCTGTTATTTATCTTCACTTAAGAAGAAGATGACTCATAAAAGAAAAAGGGGTGCCAAGAACTCAGGCTATTACCATCAAGCAGCTGAGTTGCACCAATAGCGCAGGTTATACATGAAGGAAAATGGGACTCCATGTCAAAGAGTTTGTATTTCTCAAGCCATACACCGTACGGAGGTAATTCAGAAAAGGAAAAGACTAGGTTGTAATTTTAAATGCATGTCTGATGGTTGGATGAGGTTGAAGACATGGCAGACAGAACTTCAATAACAGATGCCATGACGCTCAAAGCAGCTTTCAGAACTTCCTGAGAACACCCTGGTTTAACTATAGCTCGTACCTGGAAATCACAGTAAGAAAACACTTAATCAATGGAAAAACTTATTTAAGGAACTCGTATAAGTTAAAAACTACGCAGCAGCAGTCTGTCTGGTTGATTCATTATCTGTTGTTAAATTAGAATTTGGCCTAAAAGAGAAAAATGAAAAGCTCAGAAGAACTTTTGAACCAACAGTGTAAGCTCTCAGATTTATTTAGCCTCAACTCCCATTTCAGATCAGTTTGAAGGGAAAAATAATTATTGAAAGTCATAGGATTATCGTAGTACTACCTTTCTCTTTTTAAAGTTAGCCAACGTGAAATCTTTTTGGTATAATAATCAACCTAAGAGCAATGTGACATACGAACCACCATGTTTGAGATTCAGGAAGCATTATGAAGTCTAGCATGTAAAGCAAATAACAGTGAAGAAAAAAATGGAATGTCAAGCAAAGAAAAAAAGAGAGGAAAACATAGGGGCCGGCACCTTTTCCAGGTATTCCTGCAGTTCCTTGATCCGTCCCATGTAATCCTGATCTTCAACACAAAGAGTTACAGGCTTAGCATCAGCACCAGGACCATCAAACTGAAGGGGCCCAGGATTTCTGTACAGATCATCCGTCAAAAATTTTGCGGCATTTTGCCTTAGCAGCCTGCAAATAAAACCATTCAGGAAATTACTGAGCCGCTATCTCTTTTTGGGGACATGGGAAAAGATTTATAGTTGTTTGATATCAGTATAGTTTAGCAAAAAAACTACTGTTGTAACATCTTTGGTGATACTATAGGTCAGCCACCTTATGTAAATCATGTGGATCAGATATAATGTTAGGTACAGATATATTTCTACTTTCAGTTGAGTTTAAGAGAAGGAGGAGGTCATACTCATATGTTTTGCCTCTCAAATCCACAGTAGCTGGATGAATTGCAGGTTTTCCAATAGAAGAAGCACCTGGACTTTGAGCCCATCGCTTCACAGTCATCATTGCCTAGTATTTACACAAAGTCAACAATATATCACAGTATACATATGATATAGCAAAAGGAAAAGACCTTAAAGAGAAAGAAGTACTAATCAAGAGACAAAAGGCCTTCAAGATTGTAGGATGTAGAAAACAAAATGAAAACCTAACTGTAAGTGGAGCAGCACCACAGCGCCAATTATTCACAGGGTTCCTCAAGTTTGTTACAGTGGCCATATATCCATTCAAACCTGCTGCTAAAATATGGTAACAAATATGCCCAAGGACCTGCAGATAGGTGGTTCCACAATAAGCAAATGACATGTATGCTATAAAGTAAAAAAAAGATTACAGCTAGCTCATTTCTGTAACGTACGAAAGCATAGTCACAGTCGAACTTTGATGGTAATGATCCCCTGGCCTGATAACCAAAAAAGTGGCAAATAGCATTGAATTTCTTTCCCTTGTATGCACCTTCTTTCTGGGGGGGGTGGAAAAAAAAAGAATAAAAGAGCAATTAGCTCAGGATTCAATAGAAATTTCTACAAAAGCAAAACAATCCAAATAGTCAAAAAACAGCTAATTAAGATCACATCAGAGTAGATCCTAAAACATTATCAAAATAATGCAATTTGATAAATGAAAAAGAGAAATCGAATTTCTATCTCCATCTTTGGATCATATACAACATAGTACATAAGGGACTTAGCTGAGTGATTTAGGTCTTTATGCCATGCAGATGTGACAAGATAAGAATGATGAGAATTATCCATCTTACCATGCGTTTGTTCATTTCTTTCTCCACAAGATGTGCTAGCAATTTCTCGGTCTCAATCTGGGTAACAAGGGCAGAAAATTAAATCAAGATCCATGATATTTAACATTTACTCCTCATAGAAATCTCACACTCCATACCTGAGATAACTGGGCCGAGTCATCGGATTCAGGGTAAAGAAGAAGCTGTACAGAAAAAGTTGGAAGTCAGGCAAACTGAAACTATCAACCTAAAATGACATGTCTTTTGATGTTAATCTGTAATGGAAAATTGAACCTGTTTCTTGATAAAGGGTGGCAAAAATTCGAATAAAGCTGATGCCCATGGTGAAAGCTGCAACGAGATTTTATCCTGGCTAACTCCTTGCTTGAGCAAAGCATGTATTTCCTAAGAGTTTCAAAATCGTCAATTATTATCATTTTCAGAAGACTTAAGGCATTGAAAATCAGTGACTATTAGGTTACATTCCCAGGTATGGGAGAGAATGAGAGCGATTTACCTTCAAAAGAGCGTACACCTCCGGAATGCTTTCTATCAGGCCCTCTGGCAATAGAATGACTCCATGGTTTTTATCTGGCAAAACTGATCTTTGTTAGATAACAGCAATAGATCAAGACAAGTAAAAGTTAGTAAACTGAAATAGTTAAACATCTGAAATGATTAACTATCCAAATAAATAAGTACTGGCCAAGGATCCATAAGCTTCTAGGAGCAGTTGTAGGCACGGTAAACTGGCATTTACTTGCATTCTAACCATCCAATTCTGGTTGAATGGGTTATTAACCAGTAAACCTTCAGAAAAGTTCTGTTGTTTGTTTTTCAGGATTGATAGTAGGTGGTTCCTCAACATGAAACTAAGCACAAAAGTAATATTTTTAGAAGTAGATTATCACAAAAGTGACAGGACACAAATTGTTTTCGAAGGACCTTGTTGTGCTCTAGCTTGAACTGCATCACAAATTTGTTTTGTGAGGTCAAATAGGGTGAGCTTTGATGCAGCTACCTCCTCACCAAGAATTACCTGCAGAAAGCAGGTCAGTATATTTAGCAGCTTTGGAATGATGACACCATATGGAGCTGGAAAAGTGATTAAAAGGAAATGCCAACCATATTTGGATGAGACTGGAGTGTGCACTCTAGAGCAACATGTGATGCCTTTCGGCCCATTAGCCGGATAAAGTAATAATACTGCAAAAGGAATGAAATCAAAATTTCAATTTACGAGATAACACACGACCAATATATGGAAATAAACTTTTTTCTTCTATAAGTTCTACTGTTCCTCTAATATTCAAGTATGAAACCATAACTTCCTAAACCACTAATGGCATGTTTGGTTCAACGGAATAACTATTCTATTCCTAGCATATTAGTTAAGCCTGTGTTTGGTTAGAAACAATTCCCATAATAACTAATCATCAAGAATAGATATTCTTTAACTTTGAGGAATAGGTAAAAATGATCCCTACCTATCTTTATCTATTCTAAGAATAAGTAATTTTATTGAAGACAATTTTATCCTTCTTACGTTTAAGCCTCCCAAATAATAATAATAATAAGAATAAGAATACGAAATTTAATAATAATAATAAGAAGAAGAATAAGAAAATTAATTTTGTATAATAACAATAATAATAATAATAATAATATAAAAACAAGAAGAAGAAAATTAATAATAATAAATAATTTAATAATAAATATAAAAATAAATATAATTGATAAAATTAATAAAATTATAATAATAAGTAGAATATTAATATTAATATTAATAATAATAATAATAATAACAATAATAATAATAATAATAATAATAATAATAATATTTTGGTCTTTTTATTGATTATTCCTTTGTCATTCCAAGTTTATATTTCAAACCAATTGGTATAGAAATTATTTATCTATTTTATTCCTTGAACCAAACAAAGTAATACCATTCCAATCTATTCCTAATCTTTTTTATTCTTAAGAATAATCATTCTATTTCTTATCTATTCCATTCCTTGAACAAAACAGGCTGTAAGAGAAGTCATATCTCAAGACTGATTGCATTAAGCTGGTGTCTTCACTGCCCAGCTCATTATTTGGGCCTTCAATCACCAGGACATTAGAAAATTTAAATAACAAGGAATGCAAAAGTTGATTGCTATATGGAAATTGTGCTGGGATCAAAGTTAAAAAATGATTACCTTCTCGGCAGAGAGAGCATCAGTGCAGACATTGCTAATAAGCTGGGAATTGACCTGCATATGAGGAACCATGAGGAATCAACATTTCCTATAAAACTGATGAACTTTATAGAAAGAAAAGATGGTACATGATCCATCATAGGAGATCATTTTCGAAGCATGGCATATGAGAACTCTGTCCACATATTATTTTTATTCATTGTTATTGCCATTGACATGTCTCACAAAAGCTTCCTGTCATTAAGTACTTGCATATTGTATCAAAACCTGAATCGTTTGAATGTATAGAAAAAAAGAAGTGTATAAAAAAAGTAAGATTTTGAATATTTTGCTTCCATACAAAATAACAAGCATTCTAATGGGATCAGTGGATCATTTCAACGAATAAATAATTACAAGTGACAGAGATATACGATTTAAATAACAGTCATTAAATACCTTGCATATTGTATCAAAACCAACATTGGTTTCAACAAACTGATTCTTCAGATCACCATAGAGAGTAACAGGAACGCCAACTACCTGACAGATTCAACCAATGAAATCAGCAAATTGAGGTACCACAAGAACATGTT
>JAOQMS010000006.1:157102-178909 GCA_027563885.1 Erythroxylum longipes | reverse complement strand
GTAGTTCCCTGGAGAATGGCGAGTGTCAGCACAAGTTTGAGATCATTTATAATCAAAACAGACAATCATATTCAAGTGAAACTAAAATAGTAGAAAAGAAACATATTTCAGAGAACCCTTCAAGGCGTATCGATAAGGTGCACCAAACACAAAATACTGTTAAAAGAACAGTGAGTTTGACTACGAAAAACTTGTCTAACAATGAACAAAGAAGGTTGATGTTAGGCAATATGGGTTATACACATTTGCATGCGTTTAAGCAAATTAGGAAAAGTAGTCAACTTTAAGGTTGATAAAGGACGGGATACAAAGTGGATACAATTAAAGATCGAAACATAAAGAGGAAGAGAAAAGCGTGATCAGAAAGATCTAAGCAGAAAATTTTTTTAAAAAAGAAGCAAATGAACAAGTATCCCAATGATGATTAGAAAAAAATCAAGTGAAGTATAAGGAGAAATGAAGAGCAGAAGATACCTGAAGACATGGAGGTAGTTGAGGTTGATATAAAGATCGAATCTTTTGAAGATCTGAGAGTTCTCTTGGAATGCCATACTCGGAAACCATTAGAGCCGAGGTAGAGTCAGAGTGGTACTAGCTGGTATTTTATGGAAAACGCTGATGTCTTTGGGTTGGTGAGGTAGAGAGGGTAAGTTATAAGGTTCAAAGTGTTTGGTTCTTGATAGGCGTTGCTTTGGTTGGTCTTCAATATTTACTTTTCAAGAGAAGAAAACTAAGACAGTCAAGTTCAAAAATGGATTCTTTGTCTTCGACACAACCAACCAACCAAACCAACAAACCACCTGTTACTGTACTCGCCAATGGCTTCTAGGGTTTCATTTTACCTAAACATCCTTTGTGATCCTGTGAGTGGAGAAGGAATATACCTGCCCATTCGGAAAGACAGGGGGGATATTCTTGTAAATTTCGATGCTCTTTTTACCCCTTATATATATATATATAATCTCCAATTCCACCACCAACTAGTCCACTTAATCTTATTGGAATAAACAAATGGAAATTAGTTACTTCTAGAATAAGAGGAAATGTACATTATGTAACCAAACCATTGACCATGCACATTAACCATAGTTTCCTTCTTTTTACCCACAGATGCTGTTTTTGACTATAACATCTGGCGGAGAGTTATTGGTTGTTTTATTTAGATTAAGGTTGATAATAAGCCGACATAATAAAGCTCAAACAATCTAAATGGTCCGAACGATCAAACTGATGTCGGCTTAATTATACTTAATAAACCCAAATAGGACATATCTGGACCATCTTTTTCCATTCCATCATACAACCCCCAACAAAACATCTCCTAGTTGAAACAGAGCAACTTCAAAGACACCACCTTCCAAAAACCTTTCCTTACCACAGTTTTATGGTTAGGTGGATGCTCCTTTTCCATCAGTCAAAGGTCCAGAAGAACAGAAACAAGTATTTTCAAGCATCGAGTCTTACCAAAAACCAAAGGAAAGCAAAAACAAACTTCACTTTATTATATCTCATCAAACATCATACTTAGTTCAAACAACATTCTTAGTTTACTTCTATAAAACACCTTCACATTCCTTCCTACCAACTGAGGAGAACCAGACTCACACCACCACCACGACTATATAATGGAACAACCACCTAAATTTCATCCTCGTCCTTGAAGCTTTGCATCTCCTACTGTTCAAAAACCAATGCAACTCTTCACTTCCTGCCCCTATTGGTTCCACTTTCTTTGCTACTCTCTCTTCCACCTCGCTTTCTTTTGGAACTGCCTCTGCCACCAGAGTTGATGGGGCCAGACACGTGGTGATTCCCAGGAGCCAAAGCAGGGAACCCAACAGCAGGGATTCTGCAAAAGTCAACAATTACCATGAGATTAAGGTCTTGTTTAGTAACCAATACGAAAGAATCAAAATAAAAAAATAGAAATGAGAATAAATCGCAAGAATCAAAGTAGGAATAAAATTATTAATTATGTGTGTTTGATATGAAATAAACAAAGTTTATAGTTATGCTAGTATTTGGTATCAAATATTATGAATGATTTCTTTTGTAAATAATTAATGAAAATATTTTATATTTCATATAAAATTATTAATTTTAAATAATTATAAATAATTTTTATGATAAGAGTAAAAGTATTTTGATGATAATATTCTAATAAGAATATAATCAATATCCTGACAATATTCTAATAATATTTTAACAATAACTTGATAATATTCTAATAATATCTCTTACCTTTTATTCTTGATATTTGATTCCAGCTTACACTCATACCTTCCTCTGGAATAAAAGTCTAAGATTGTTTAGAATTCATTCCATTTTTATCATTTACTATTTTATTTATTCCGGATAACCAGACAAGTTAAGCTAAGGAATAAATGTTGCATTCTCATTCTGATTACCCAAGTATTTTGGAAAAAACCCACAAAGGAGTAAGTACAATCCTGGCATTCATTCATATAATCACGTACTATTCCCAATCAAGACTAGAAATTTTTAATCTTTATGGTTAAAGAGCTTCAAGTCATTTGGTAGTTTAGAACCAGCATATCAAAATCTAAGTCTCTTCAACAAAATCTACATGGTTTCTATAGGATATCATGCCAGGAAAAAGCCATTCCATGAGATTAAGTATTTCAGGAAAGACCCACAAGGAAGAATGTTCAATCCTGGCATTCATCCATATAATCACATGTTATTCCTAATCAAAGGATTGAAATTTTAATTCTTTATTGTACGGTTGACAAGCTTCAAGTCATTTGGTAGTTTAGAAACAGCATATCAAAATCCCCGACTCTTCATCAAAATCTCAAAAATGGGGTTTCTATAGGATATCATGCCAGGAAAAAGGCCAAGTGGAATATCATTGGTATGGTGAGTTAAACTCAAAATTTTAGATTTCTTTATAGTAATTTGGATCTTAACCGACTCAGAACAATAAAATTTCAAGTTCAACATTAACAACGAACGTGGAAAATAAAGCATTGCCAAGGTAGTAAGAAGCAAGTTAGATGGTACGTACCCAACAAGAGCACAGCAGACTCCTGCTTGGCCGAGGTGACACCAAATCTTCCACCCTTTTGCAAACTAAGTCGTAAAGCCTGGTTTTCTGCAACAGTACACTGAAGCATACGCCCAAGCCTCCTGCATTCTGCTTCCAAATACTTATTCTTTAACTCTAAATCCCTCACATACATCTTTTTCCTCTCCCTTGATCTTACCGCAGCATCCCTATTTCTCAACTTCCTAGAATCAATCAGAACACACCCCAGTTACATATAAAAATCGTCTAATTCGGTAAATTTCAAATTTGACCAAGCATAATTTGCAGCCATATAACCGTTCTAACCAACAAGCAATTAACAATTTACAATGATGATGATGCTGAGGTTAGTTCATCTAGTCAAGGGCAAAGATTACAATAACATACACAGAACAAGAATCGCTACCTAGGTGAAAAAGAGAAGTTTATAGAAAAAAATTGAGTACCTTTTGAGTTTCTTAGACTTTAGATCATCGGTGGCTGATCCATCGTCTTTCATTTTCTCAGATTCCTTCTTCTCAGAGCCATGATCAGAACAAATGCGGACCTGGTCAGCGGAAACACTCTCAGGAGTATCGACAAGAACATCCGCCAAAAAGATGCCCAAATCCTCCGAACAACCCTCATCCTCAAAATCATCCTTCATCAAAATGTTCTCTATCTCACCTACCCACGACGTCACAGAATCGGGCGACGGCGTGGGGAAATTTTCCGCCTCCACCGCCGCCGACGACGCATCGGAGACCAAATGGGTATCCAAATCACAAACATCCAGAAAAAGATTATCCCAATCAATCTGGTCCAGGATGTCATCTGACCCAAACTGATTATCATCCGAACCCGACATCTAAAAATACAAAATTTAAAGAACAGGAGGAATCGGGAGACTGAAGAGACGTGGATCACCTCGAAGATAGATCGGCCTTAGGAGAAGAAATTGAAGCGAGCGTGGCATTTGTGTAAATATATACGACAGTAAGTCAAATTAGACGCTATGCCATCACCCGACCAATAGAAAAACGACAAGTGGACATTGCCTTTGAACTCACGGAATCTTGGCAGGATAACATACTTAAGAGGTAAGTAAAGATAAAGGTCCGTTGGATCAAGAAAGATTAAATCTTTTCTTTTTCCTATAACTATATTTGAATTTTAATTAATTCTTCAAGTTTAATTATTAGAAATTTTAATTTAACCAAACTTAAATTCAAATTCATTCCGAACCGGTCTCATTACTACTAGGAATGTCAATAGCTGGGTCGAGATTGGGCCGCTCTTGGCCCGGTTCTGCCTGACTATGAACTTAGGGTGACCTATGGTCCGACAAGTCGAGATAGGTCTGATCCAAACATAATATTATGAAAAATAGATACAAATTTTTTATTGCTATTTAATATCGATAATAGGTTTAAAAAAGTATCTAAAAATAACAAATTGAGATATTTGTACCATATCGAAGTAAGAAACTATGACAAGTTTGAAATAAATTCCATTTTGAAAAAGTTGAAAAAACAATATCTTATTAAAAGGTTTACACATCTGCCCTTTTTCAACACATTTCTTTGGACAAAGACTCTTATTTTTCCTCTTTTCAAATGATAAATATTTATCTGAATATAGAGTACGAATCAAACCGATGCTTGAATGAAAATTGAAATACTGATGCAAGTTCTTCCCTTCTGAATCAAATAGATTCCAACCCATCTTATAATTTTTTTTTAAAATGTAAAAAACGATGTATTTTAAATAACGGTCAGGTCAGCCCCATATTTAGCCTGACCTCAATCTATGACCTTGTCAATCAACTTCGGTCAAAATCAGGTCCAACTGAACCAAAATTAGCATGCTTAATTACTACTCCTTTTAAGGACCATAATACACATTTGGAATAAATTATTGTCAATTTTAATTTAATCAAATTTGAATTACACCCTAATCTAAACCAATCTCTTTGCCACTTGCTTCTGAGTACGGTAATAATATATACAATTCAAGTCAATTATTATAAATTTTAATTTAATCAAACTTGAATTCAAGCCCCGATCCAAACCCAAACCAGTCGGTTATTAAGTACCATAACAATGCAATTACCACCTTAAAACCCCAATCTTCCTTTCATCCCTATTATTTGGATTTGCTTTGTCAAAAGCTATTGTCTTGTTTGCTTTAATAATTGTCCTTTTTCATGTTATTATTAGGAGACAAATCAAGTTGAATGAATGAATATAATGTAACGGGTGTCCGATGGATGGATCAACCACTACAAGTAAACTACACTACACTACACATAAGGGATGAGGTGTTTGATGGATGAATAACAACTATAAGTAAACTACACTATACCACAAATGAGGGATGAGGAAGATATATAAATACATACTCTTAAAACACCTGCAAATCATATAACCTAAGATTGTTTCAGTTTCAACAAAAACACAAGTCCCCACACAACCTCTCAAAGTAAGGGGCTTTAGCTTTCCATCATCATTATCCACTTGCAACAGCAAACTCTACCATATGATCTACTGCATATGTTTCATCAAAAATCAAGATGAATAAAAGAGTGGCTTAAAAATATTTGTACTTTAAAGGTCATTATTTCATTTTAGATCATCTAATACCAGAAACAGAAGAGGAAATAAGATAACCGAATATATGTTTTACCCTGTAAAAGATTCTTCTCACAACTGAATCAGCAAAAAGTGTATCTATTTTTTGATAGGAATAACTGGTGTCTGTCATAGCAATACCTATTTGGAAATGAGAAAACAACGTTAGAGCGATCTAATTCATCTCTCAATTACCAAAACCGAAGAGAAAGAAAACAACCAAACACATGTTTTACCCTATAAAAGATTATTCAGAATACTGAATCAGCAAAAAGTTTATCTATTTTTTAATAGGAATAACTGGTGTCCTTGTCATAGCAATGCCTAACTGGAAATGGGAAAACAATGTTACCTTTCAATGCCTAATCGAAAGGTAGCCAAGCATTTGACTTCAGATAGTGCATCTACAAGCAGCAATCAATTCAATTTGGAACCAGGGCAGAATCTTGGAAACTGGAAGCAAAAGAGATCTACATTCTATGCCCTCCAAGTACAAAAACACTGAAATAGAAGTGGTAAACTATTTCCAGACAATTCATTGCAAGTATCTTATGCTCTTCTATTCCAAGATTAATCCTTGAATTGCTTTGGCTTGCCTTCCTGCCTAACTAAAGAAAATTAACTCTTTGGCTTGCGTGCCTACCTAGCTGGAGTTCCACTATCCAAGTGCCTAAGGTAAGCTTCCAAGAGGTCGGTTTCAATTGGAGATATTCCTCTTTCTTGGCCAGGTCAAGAACAAAGCAGAAGCAAAAGGTGGCAAACTTTTCCGAGCAAATTTAACACAACTATTCTGTACTGTTTATGGAAAAGTTTCATAAGAAGCAGACTATTTCCAGACAAATTAGTGAAACGAGCATTCTAACAAACTGTACTAGAGATTAATAAAAGATAGAAAGCTAATCCAGATCAAAGTAACTTGGCCTCACATTGAGATGTATTCATGAAAATGAACCAAGAAACAACCAACTTTGGTCGGAGATAATGTAATAATTTCAACTCCCAGAAGCATTTATAGCATCAACTAATACATATCTAATCCTCTAAAATATGAATCACAAAGAGTCAAATAGTCAAAAGTTGTTTGAAAGCATAAAGCAGACTAGAAATATAATTACCAACGAGAGAAAAAAGTGAAAAGCTGAACCATTTCACAATAAGAACAAAGTGTTTGAATCCCATCTGCTCTCTCCCCAGTTACTGCTTCTCCTCTCTTTCTCTGTTCCACTGCTCAATCCTAGCCCTCCGTTCCTCACTGCCTTCCCGAGCTGGAGGAGGACTCCAGCTTCTCTTGGGACTGCCATGTCTTCTCTTAAACCCATCTCGATCGTACTTGTCTCCTCCACTCCTCCGACCATTCCCTCGGTAATCACGATGATCCCTCTCTCGCTTATCACTCTCCCGATCTCTATCTCTGTCCCTATCTCTATCCCTATCCCTCTCCTTCTCCCTCCTATGCCTGGGACTCAGACTCCGGCTCCGGCTCCGACTCACTCTATATCCACGGTATCTTCCAAACAGCTTCCTCCTCAATTCCCTCCCTATCAGTTTCACATGCATGAAATTGCAGTATCCACCGCGGTTACAGTTATTCTCCTCGAACTGCCTGCACGTAGCTTCACGGAAGTCAGTTACAGGCGAAAAATCAGCTATAATTGGGCGTCCAGAGTAAAACCGCCCCTGCAAAGCCTGTAGCGCGGCGGCAGCCTGATCCTCCTCCCTGAACTGGACATATACGTTGCCGATCATGTGGTCGGCGAGGTTATCGCAGACGTTGAGGTTCTCGATCTCGCCGAACTTGTTGAGTTCCTCAAAAATGTCCTCGTAAAAGTCCTCGAAGTGCTCCTGGATCTTGCGAGGGTCAATAGGCTGGCCTTGAGCGTCGACGCCAGGAGTGATCATGTCAGGGCGCTGGTACATGTTGGACAAGAGTAGAGTAGGAGAAATGGTGGGGCGGTTGTGAAGGCGAGAGCAGCGATCACCGTGGCGGCAAGCTCCGATCTTGAAGTAGAAAGGGCAGTTAACACGGTCCTTCTCTGTTCCGAATATGGAGGCCAAATGCTCCGCCATGGATACAACCCAAGCTCCGCTTAGCTTGCTCTTGGGAATAGTCCTAAATCAAAGTAAAAGAAACACAGAGGGAGCCAAAAACCCTAATTTGAAAAGAAGCCAATTTGGGGGTGAGGGTAAAGAAAGATGAGGGAAAAATCTGAATTTTAGAAGATTCCAGTGAAACCCAATCGGCCTACTTTGGGCTTTTCTACTCCAAATCAAGCCCTTTTTTCATCAAATTTCAAACCTTTAATTTTAACTATCGTATTTAAATTATTTAATTAAATTAAAACTCAAACTTGAATTTAAATTTAACAATTTTTAAACATTTAATAGGTGAAATTATATTTGACTAAACTTTAATAATATAACTTTTATTGACCGAATTCAAAGACAAATTTAACTTCAGATTAACATAATATAAAACTTTGTCGACTAAACTCAAGTTTAACCTGAGACTTTAAACCTGAAGTCAAATCAAACTCAACTAAATTTATTTTTATTTTTTAGAAGTTAAAAACATCTTTTCACCCAAAACAATGTAATTATATGTAAATTTTCATGCTTAGAGCTAAGCCAACCGAACAATCAAAATACAAACTCAGCCCAAAACTTAAAATTTTCTTAAAAAAGTATAGGCTCGAAATCTCGAACCAGACTCATTGACTTCAGACCAAGTCAGGGTCAAACCGAGCTAAGCTCTTTTTTTTTTTTGGCTATCTCTACGTATTGATAACGAATTTAATAGAATTTCTATATGGGAACTTAGGTCAACATGTGCAATATAGACAACGACTTCAAGAATGGACACACTATTCCAATAATCAATATGCTCTAATTGATACTATCCAAGGAAAATAAAAAAGGAACCAAAGCTATAACAAATATAACTAACTTCCATTGCAATAGAGTCAAAGCTTGCAGAGAAGGAATTAAAATGTAGAAGACATAAAATCAAACTTGGTGTGGCTTGTAACCATTAACAAACTCAATCCATTTCTTCAACACAAATCAAAGTCCACATGAAAACACAGTTCCTAGATATAGATCAGGCTTCAAAGGTAGAAGCTGATGTATACCTGACATCACATAACCAAATTCATCACAAGGACTAGGTTTTTTAATATTTCATCTAGGAAGACTGTTTGAAGGGAAATGGCGTAACGGGTTCTGCCTCAAAAGCTCTGTTTCCCTGCACAAGAAAAGTGTACCATCAGGAAAAGCAAATCAGTTCGTAACATACGTTTCTTCTTGAACAGCCACTGGATTAACTAGATGAGTTACTTCTTGATATCTGAGTCATCCCGTCCTCGTAGCTTCAATGTTGAAGAATTTGCGGTGTGGCTGTCCGATTGTTCCTTTCTAATTGCAAAACAAATTAATGGAAATTGAGAGGATAAAGTAATATATAAAGGATGAACAAGTACTGAGAAGAAATGTATAAGCACACGTTGATTTGAACTATTTGATCTCTCAGCAAATATGAAGTCAATGAGTTGAAATATGCCAATATTACTCACTTTCTGCATTCATCATCAACAAACACTTGAATGCAGGCGCTTGGAGTTGGTCCCCCGATTCGAGGCCCAGGTCTTTGTGGAATCTGGGAGAAAGAAGAATTTGATCACATATATCTTAAAGTGCAACATGAAATGGATACAGGTCTGATGAACTGTCAATAAGAATGTTTTCCCAATATAAGGAAGCACCTTGTATGTTGTCCACTTGGTAGGTGCTGCATTATTTTCTTTATTTCTCTCTGCTCGAGCACCAAGGCTGCTCCATGGATTCAAATCCATCTTTGACTTTTCTGATTGATGTCCCAGCATGACATTCTCGCTCTTGTCTTTGTAGATAGAAAGAGGAGCTCTCTGGATCCTACAGGAAAACATAATCATGCTATAATTGCAAGAAAACCAGTAATCAGAAGGACAATGTGATGAAAACATCACTAAAACGCAAGCAAAAGGGATCAATTGACCATATTCACACAGGCAGATCAGA
The DNA here is from genome assembly GCA_027563885.1 of Erythroxylum longipes. NCBI lineage: Eukaryota > Viridiplantae > Streptophyta > Magnoliopsida > Malpighiales > Erythroxylaceae > Erythroxylum > Erythroxylum longipes. The sequence continues at coordinate 169,198 of JAOQMS010000006.1, read as the reverse complement.
AATTGTACAGGAATCTTATCTTGAGTGTTTCTGAATATTTATGGTGTCTAAACATAATTTCACAATTACCAACATTCTTCAAAGAGCATAATCCAAAATGTTTACCTGTCTGTCTTCAATTCCTTCCTGGAATAACTAGAACTCCCTACGTTTCTTCTGCCTGCATGGAAGGTATTCTATTCAGAATACAAATACTCATTATGGCAAAATACAATATATACAACAGAAAATGTTTACCGTTTTCTGCACCGGCCAAGACAGTTCCAAAGCTTCGACCAGTTAAATGAGTTTCTCCTGAGTCCTCCTAAAGTAATTAAGCAAATGAAATAATAAATAAACTTAGTAAAATCCAGTCGACCCTCTTTGTTATCAAGAATCCCATACCTCCATAACCTTTGGTCTTCTTGTGGATAGAAGGAGAAACTTCTTGTAGGCATCATTCAGTTTCTCTGCCGGTTGTGCATCTCTGTAAATGGAGAGATGTTACCTAGTCGAGCAAGCTCTTGAATACAAATAATGATAGCAACAAGTCTAATTTCAATTGAAGGATAATTAAATAAAATTAGCTATTTCTGGTAACAGTAAAGGAATAATGACAAAAGCTCTGCAGAACTAGACTTGATCGTCTGGGTATAAGAATTTCAACTGACTGCTTAGCCACAAACCATCTATACTTCCATTATACACATAAAGTGGGAAAGGTATCTAGTGGAAGGTGAATGATCAAACATATGATGCGAGTCCTAGATCAATCTCAAGCAAAGAATAGAGCTCTCAAGTATGATACATAAGAAAGAAATAGGATACATAATCACCTGGAGATCCCAAGATAGAAAATGTCATTTGCAGCTTTCGTCTTAGACTTGGATTCCATATGCAGGGCATAGGCTATGTAGTAAGCAGAGTGGGAGATTCCAATTTCATTAGCATCAAGGAAAGCGTAGATGACTTGAGCATCATCACAGTTTTCAGCCTGGAAGTTTTGGTTCGAGCAAACACTAATTGAGTAGATGAAGAACAAAAAGATGAGAAAAAATGGGGAAAAAAGTGAAGGAACTCACATATTCTAACCAAACTTTAAGATACCGAAGATCATCCTTGTATTGATGTGAATGCCAAAAGGTACGCACGCATTGTTCATAAATGACAATGAGTCCAGAGCAATCTCCACCAGGTGGAAACGCCTCCTGAACCCATTTGATGCACCTGTTTTGTTTCAGAGAACAGAGAAGAGGTTAGATTAGAAATCAGGAGTTGAAGAATCATATCAAGCAAACCCAGAAATCTGACATGTTAATACTCACTGAAGCCAAGGAAGAAGAGGGTCATCACCTTCATACTCATCAATCGCCTCGATTAACTTGCTGGAGAGCACAAATTTGAGACTTAGTTTCCAGGAGAAAACAAATTCAAAGAAGAAGAAGAACAGAGGAAGGACCTTCGAGTGTAGAGGAGAGAGTTCTTAAGAGTATTGTTAGTTTGGGATTTCAGGGTTTGATTCAAGACATGAACGTTTCGACCTCTCTTCAATGGCCTGACATTTTCCTTGAACAGTTCCCACTCGTTCCCAGTCTCTCGTTTGGACGCAAGGAACTCCGTCTCAGGATCCAACCATCCTTCTTCTTCTTCTTCTTGCACCTTCCTGATTCCATCATTACCGACGATCGTCTCGGCCTCCATGCCCGCCATTCCCTCCACCACCTCGAGAGGATGAAATTTAAAATGAAAGACTAAAAGAAAACGCGCCTTCAGTCTTCGATTTGAAATTCAAAAGTTAGCCCAATTCACACTGGGCCGTTAATGTGAACCCAACCCAACCCAACCCAATCCAACGGAGGAAGAAGACTCCAGAAACGCAAACCCCATTCTTATCAATACACATACACTGTAGATGAAAGCGACCGAAAGAGAAAGGCAAGGAGAAAGAGAGGAGGTTACAACTTTAACCTACCTACAAGCATAGACTGTCCTTATGAATTGTGATCTACATCCACACTAGAAGCCAAAAGATGTGGAAAACGCCGACTGGTACACGACTACACGCGATGAACCTCGATTCATCGCATACACATAATTCGTGTCCATTCCCCTTCAAATCTCCATCCCTAAACAAGATCATCCTCAACAGGAAACCACCGACGGTGACAGTGAGAGCAGCGGGAGCGAAGTTCAAGGGGACGCACATGAGAGAGAAGCAGTTGACGGAGATGATAGAGAAGAAGGTGATGGAAGCGAAGGAGGTGTGTGGGGAAGATGAGAAGTCGGACGGGTGTAAGGTGGCTTGGGACGAGGTGGAGGAAGTTAGTCAAGCAAAGGCTGATCTGAGACGGAAGTTGGAGAAACAAGATCCGCTGGAGTATTTCTGTCTGGATCATCCGGAGACCGACGAGTGTCGCATCTACGAAGATTAAACTCAACAACAACTATTACTATGCTTTCTTCACATTGTTCGTATAGCTATTACGTAATTTGCTTTCCCTGAATTCTGAATTCTGATCAGCGGTTTGTAATAGACCAGTGAATTACTATTCATAATAAGAAGTCCTGTCATGTTGAAATAGTTTGTAAATTACACGGATGAATCAATGTGAGAATATGTTTGGAAATCCTCTAAAATCTCAAATCGGCTTCCCGAGACAATCTTGTAATGTCATAAGAAACTGCACTAAGATATGAACTTAACTGTACAGACGTAATATAATCATATAGAAAGCAGCATGATTCTATTCTATTGACCATCAAAAGAGATATCAGTAGGGTCCAAAACAAAGACGAAGAAAGCAAACATCCACAGCAAAAGAGAAGTACAGCTACATAAATAAAACTAAAAAGGTTGGAAATAATGTCCGTTCACTCCTCATCAATGGCTCCAGCTTCTTTGACATCAACATTGAAATTGTATTCCTGATCACAACCCAGATATGAATCACACATGAAGTAAAGAGTATACGTCTTCCTTCCGGGTTCTGCAGGTGCAGTGAATCCGAGTTTCACCTTTGACTTCCGTTGAAGCGAAACCCTCTTGATAGCCACTAACTGGTTAGTTTTTGTATCACCAACTACGAGCCACCACCCTTCTTCTTTGGGTTTAGGATACCTGAGAGCATCCACAGGTCCCACCTCCGTCCTCCCCTCCAGATCACGTTCAAGCGTTACCTGTAAAGTAATATCTTCCCCTGCCTGCACATTCTCCCCCTCCATTACTTCGTATGATAAGTCAATATTTGGGTACCGATTGCAGAACCTCACAATATCTAACAGCATCGAATCTGACATCTGCAGGAGCTCTCGCCTTTCATCATCTTCCATCTCCACCAAATCAAAAACAGTCTCTATGCTCTTTCCGGCATTCTCTTGGCACTTCCTCGCCAACTCCTTTGTGAAGTGAGGCAATTGCAGAAGCATGGAATCACGCTCCCACATACCCTGTGTCAACATCTGGCTGACTTCCATTGCAAGAAGAGCCAGGCTTAGCCAACCATTACTCGAGATAACATCAACCATGGCTTGAAGCAACCTACTTGCAGAAAGAAGCACCTCCCGTTGATCTAATGCAAGATTTCCACCCACAGTTTGCCGTGAAAAATGTGCTTGAAGCAGTGCATTCGCCTTCACATGGGGATCGGTGTATCTGGGATTGTCAAATGAGAACCTCTGGTGATTGATCAACTTCCGAAGTACCTCTTCTTCCCCAGGCCGTATGGAAAGCTGTGCATATTCTGAAGCTGAAGCCAGAATCTCTAGTAGACCTTTCATCTTCGTTTTCGGAGTCAGAGAAGAACTAAAACGCTCTATTGTAGTGTAACTAATATAGTAGTAAGATGCTATCATGCCAAGATTGAGTGGAGAGAGGTCCATATCATCCTCAATTGTGACACATTTACTTGCCTCTAAATCACTCAGCGTATTTTCAACAAGCTCGGATAGATGATCAGAGAGATGCCTGTGGCTGACTCCCTGAAGATTGTAGTAGTTTGGGTTCTGTGTGAGCCGCCTGTACATGAAAGTCCACGTGAGATAATCTACTGCATCCTGTTTGTTCTCAATAACTCCAGCAACAATCTCTGCATTAAAATTGTCGTGAAGGAAATGGTGCAGATGACTTTCAACTGGGAATGCTTCATATAAGAATTTCTTGTAGTATTCTTTACGAGGTGCATGACAGAGAATGACACACTTTCCCGAGTTATCCAGCAGAGGTCGACTAGCATGACCCATCATCTGTAACAGATCAGTTACAGGGTAATCCGTGTGTGCATTTTCACGCCCATCATAATATTGAGTTCCCATCACTACCACCAAATGTGCAGACAATGGAACCCCCCAACACATTGAACTACTCATCACACAAACCTGAATCCACCCAGCTTCAAATAGCTGTGACACCACTTCTTGATCCAAGCTGCTCAAGCCCTCGTGCAAGTAGCCAACACCATGCTCCAAAGTGGCTTTTAGTGTTTCTTCCTGTATCTTACTAATGAAAGGCTCTAATTCTTCAGGAGACCGCAATGCAAAAGCAGGAGTGTCACCACCATCCATGCTTGAATATGTCATCAGATCCACAGCAGTAAGACGCACATGTTTTCTTGTAGGAACAAACACAATGGCAGGCTTTGCATTCATTGCATGCTGTACAATAGCAGTATATGTTGGTTTGGTCATAGCCTGCATCCTTGCTTCAAAATTCGCAATATCCACACCCTGAATGTGGATTTCCAGGGGCACAGGACGTACACCAGGAGGGAAATTAAAAAGGCCATGTGAGGTGGCCCCTATCCATTCCCCAAGATCCTTTGCATTGGCAAGAGAAGAAGAAAGAGCCACAATTCGAATCTTGTTTTCAATCTGACTTGCAATATATCTCATTCTTGAGACAATCACCTCCAAAATAGGTCCACCCTGACCCCCAATCAAGTGGAGCTCATCAACGATAAAAAGACTAACCTGTTGAACATACTTCCTTTGCTTCCAGCGACGGGACAAGGCATCCCACTTCTCTGGAGTGCTTATGATTATCTGACCCTTTTCAAGAAGCCTCAAGTCTGTTGCTGTCTCCCCGGTTAATTCAACGATACGCAAGCCAAGCCCTCTGCCGAACTTCTTCTCCCAATCTCGATATCGTTCTTTGGCAATTGCTTCAAGAGGTGCGATATACACAGCACGAATAACATTATCAGGCCCCTTTTGATGATTTCTCAATATAGCAAACTCTGCACATATGGTCTTGCCACTCCCTGTAGGGGCAGCAACCAAGACGTTGTCATCTGTATTGTAAAGAACAGTGAATACTTGAGTTTGGACAGGATTGAAATGTTTGAAATCCTGATAAAGGGCTTCATATAATGGATTCCTCAATGCTGTCACAGGCAAAGGTTGCAAATCCAATAATTCTGTTGGAGGAGGATATTTTTCTGGCAAGATAAGGTGCCTGAAAGAGACGGGCAAAACAGTCTGTGATCGAATCCATCTGTCAGACACAACATGAATGAAATATTGAGGAGGTAACGGTTCGTAGATTGGAACAGTGAAAGTTAAAGTGTGATCCTCATCAATGTACTGCTTCTTCAGCATAAAGTATTCATGATGAAGTATGTACTCGCCATCATTATCCTCCACAATAACCCAAAATGGTTCTACATATCCATGGACCTTGTCCTCCCACTGAAAGTCTGGAGTTATTGTAAGTTCAACCCTCAATACAGTGCGTGTAATTGGCTGTACATGCGCAGCAAGGTTTAGCTTTGGGAATTGGTGGATGAATTTGTGCAGTGTTCTGCCCATCTTTGGAAAACGAATGAGCTCACCAATCTCCTGTGATGAGAGATCGTAGTACCTCTCCCATGCCAAATCCTTCTTCTCCAACTTCATCAGAATCTCATTTGGGATACCATTAAATTGGCGAAGAGGTGTTTGGACACTCCACATCCTCCTGTTTACCATTTTGCACAAGTTCAAAGCCTTCTCAGATAATTGTGCCCAACCTCTTTTCAAGACAATCTCAAACAACGCTCGCACAAGACGACCAGCACTCTGACCATTACAACAAAGATAAATTAGAAGGAATGAATAAGTATGAGCATTATAAATTTGACAAGAAAAGAAAGATATCAAGAAAATAGGACATCAAAAGAAAAATGAACCTGAGTTATGTACACCATGTCAGAAGTTAATGAAAGCCCTTCAAGCTTCAGCTGTGAAATATATGCCTGTAGCAAAACATTTATCTTTGCACTAGGCTCTTCCAAGCTTTCCTTGATGGGAATTGGCACCCGTTCCAAAAGCTTTGCCAATTCCATCTTTTCATATTGCCTAACAGTCATATACTTGAACTCTTCACTGAGAGAGAACAGACGGTAAAGCTCAATATCACCCATTGTTGGCTTCAGATGCTCATTATAAGTGGAAATTGTTCCATGAGTGATATAATAGTAGCTAGCAATCCGACCCAGATCAGTGACCTGAAAATATCCACTTTTCCTGTCGTACTTATCGAGATTGTTCTTGTCCAAGATAGTTGCAGCAGAATGAATCTGCAAAAAGACCATTAGGACAAGATTAAACAATTAGAAACAAAAAACGGAAGCAAGTAGGCCAGACTTAATACCTAAAAAGTTCAGTGTTAAATCAGAACAAGAGGAACATGACTACTTGCACAACAACACTAATAGGTTGCAAAAAGAAGTTGTCATGATTAAAGGGTAGAAGACAAGACAAATTGCAGAGAATTGCGGAAGTAATTGTCCAAGCTTTGTATGAATGTATAAACAGAAATAAGTGGCCACTGCTATGTTATGTAAAAGCTAAAACCCCCCTCAGAATCAAATGTTAAATAACTTTTCTGTTTATCCTTTTTATGGAGTTCCCAAACTACATAGTTTATTCGCAATTTTTATCAATTCATTAGCCTTTTTACTTGTATGACTAATAAATATTTTCTTAGTTGAAGGATCAGATGATATGCATAGTATCAAAACTGAATTAGAAACTAGAAGAGTCGTCTCAAATGAGCTAGGATGACACTGAAAACGCAAAGGGGAAAAGAAATTCAAACTACTATCCTCAATCTAAACATGAAACCACATGAAAGAATGGAACGAAAAAGTTGTATGACAAAATTAACAGGAATTAGAATGGCTTAGATATGAGGAGAAACACTGTTAAACCATATCGAAGAGTTCGGTGCTTACCAAGTCGGCCCTCCTCTCCTCTAACGTAATATCTCGAGTAAGAACATCTGGTGCCAAGCCATAAAGTGTAGGATTTCGCAACATACGGACATACAAGTAGGTATATCCAAGCCAATTGCAGGCTTCTCTGGCATTTTGAACTGTCCCAAGAACAATTTCTGCATTCAATTGATCAGCCAGTTTGGATACAAACTGACTTTCAATGGGAAGTTGTTGATTCATCAAAGAGAGATAGAATTGCAATTCACTATGGCCGGTAATGATGATCCCTTCCCCATAAGAATCAAATTGAGGCCGTCCAGCACGACCCAACATCTGCATAACATCCAAAGGACTTAGCTCCGTCCAAGATCCTTTTTCTGGTGAATATATCTGAGTCCCTTTGATAATCACCGTATGGGCTGGTAAATTAACACCCCATGCAAGAGTTGCAGTGGAAACCAGCACTTGCACATGCCCATCTGCAAAGAGCTCCTCAACAAGTTGTCTATCACCCCTTGTCATCCCCGCATGATGTATTGCAAAACCATATGGTAGAAGATCCTTGAGATCATTACTTTTGACAATATCTGTATGACTTTGGAGAATCTCACGGCTAGCACTGTCCTCTTTTAAAAATCTACCAAGAGTGTCATTTGCAAGTGCTGTATCTCGTATTGCTCGAGCTGTTTTGGCCGTTTCCTTCCTCGAGTGGACAAATATAAGAACTTGATGCTTTCCTGCAACAGACATCACCTTCTCATAACACACATCATTCATCAACTGGAACCTCTGCAGAGGCTTCTTAACTGTGATTCCTATATACTGTTGGGCGAGAGGCACAGGCCTGTAGCTATTATCGAAATGGAAGAGCCCTTTTGCAACATCAACCCGTAAAAACAATGCCACATCTTCAAAGTTAGGGAGTGTAGCTGACAAACCAACCAGCCTGATATGTTCTTTTGTGGTTTCAATTTGTCTCACAGTTCTAGCAACGATACTCTCAAGCACTGGACCTCTGTTATCATGAAGAAGATGAATCTCATCAATGATAAGAAGTTTGACAAGTTGAGTATAGGTACGGTCCCCAGATTTTCTAGTGATGATATCCCACTTCTCAGGAGTTGTTACAATAATTTGTGTTTCTTCAATTTGTTGTCGACTCAGAGTCTGATCCCCACTCAGTTCTCGCACTGTGACACCATAATCCTGTAACCGATGTGACAAGTTACCCACTACTTCAGCTACAAGGGCTTTCATAGGTGCCACATACACTATCTTATAGTTGCTATGGTTGAATGAACCATCTGCATTCCTATTCAACGCAATCTGCTGAAGGATGGTGAGGACTGCCACATTAGTCTTCCCTGCTCCAGTGGGTGCACAGAGCAGGATGTTATCTGCCTTGAAGAGGGCAGTCTCATATACTTTGCTTTGTACCCTGTTCAACTGTTGCATCCCTTTGAAAGCTGAATGTGCCCAATCTGGCATCTCAGAAATCTTGACCAACTTCTCATCGGGAGCTATGGGTTTTGGCTTTAAAGCGGGTACATGAACTTCTTCATAGCCTTTGCTGTGATGTCTATAAGAACCAACAGGAAGATCACACTTCTTATTTGCCATGAAAAGGCCACCTTGATCGAAAGCAATGGAGTCCAAATCTAGCAACTGTGGCTGCCCTTTCAACCAACCACTATCAGCATCTCTATCAACAATACCCCGCCTTCCATCATCTTCATCTCCACCCCTCTCATCCTTCAGCCGACGAGCCTCTTCTCTTATACTCTTCTCTAAATTCTTCTGCCTCTCTTTTGCAGTTGCCCTGGTGGCATGCAACTGCTCCAAGATTGCTGCCAAATCTGGGCCCGAACCCATCATTTCGTCCTCAATATGCTTCCGCTCTTGTTGATCTTTGGACCTAGCCAATCGGGTACACCACACAATCTTCAGCCTGTTACGGCATAGAAACTTAATAAGGCTGAATTTGTCAAACTCGAGGAGCATCAACAAGTTCGACTCAACATCCCTGTCATCCCCCTTGGCAAGTATCTTAAGCACCTCCTCAGCAAGCTTCTGGCACTGCTGTGGGTCAATCTGTTGTTCAAAAGCTTGTGAAATCTTCCTCTGGAGCCAATATGCATCAATGTCCTGTACATTGAGGCTCATGCCCTCACTAGCTTCCCCCAAGTCATCATCATCAATTCCGCCGCCCATTTGCATAGCACTGGCACCATTGTTGTCCACCAAATCCTCATCATCTTCTTCATCCTCGGGCACCATATCAAGATCACTTTCATCTTCATCATCCTCGTTATCTTCATCAAATTCAACAGCCACACCAACATCATCATCAAGGGCATCCTCCCCATTGGCTGCTGAAGCACCGGTAGCATCTCCACCTTCTTGAAAATCAGTGATGAGCCTGCCAATTGAAACAAGTTGATCAAAAACATGGTTGGGAATAGGGTTGAGCAACTTCTCAATCTCCTTCTTCTTGTCCGGAGTCTTAACGGTCTCATTCTTTAGCACGGCCAAAATCTCATCAGCAGCAGCACTAACAATGTTGAGTGGCTGGCCACCCAATTGCTGCTGGATAACACTGAGCATAGCCTCATAGGCAGCTCTGGTTTCCTTGGTCTTGGGCTGGTAAACACCTTCCTCGGTAGAGGTCAAGACACTCTCTTCATGAAGCCGACGCCTCTTGGTTTGGCGAGTGGGAACAGGTTCAGAAAGAGGATCTCGCTCCTTCTTCTTCTTAGATTTCTGAAGCTTCTCCTCTAACTCGGGAGGTTTGCCTCTGTAAGCACGGTCACCAAAACTTTTGGGATCAATCTTTCCCCAAAGGGACTCAGGCTCGCCAGTAGGCTCATGAGTGTCCCGGGGACGAGAGTCTGTGGTAAGAACTAGACTAGAGTTGGCTCTGTACTCATACTGTTTGAAGCGGGCGTGAGCCTCCGCACCACCACCAACATTCGACATTTTCGGTTTTCCAGAAAGCAAACCTCAAGAACCCTAATCCCCGAAAAAAATATAAAAATACAGAAAAATTAATCCGATAATCTAAAACAAACAATCATAAAAACAAACCTGTTGCGAATCGAATCATAAAAAGTTTTAAAACAAAACCCTAAGCCCTAAACCCAAAACCCTACAGACTTAACGAAAACAGTAAATGAAACAAGAAAACAAAAGAAGTGATTGAACGAGAAATGGAGCGAACGAACACAAAGAAATCAATCGCAAGAACTTGTTGTGATGAAGGAAGGTCATACGCACTCAGATTAACAAACTTCTACACTATTCAGCTTCAACTTCTCTCTCCCGAGCTCTGCAAAGCGGGAAGTGTTCGACGTCACGGTGTAGCTCTGACCTGCTTGTAAGTTTAACCATAGGAGTGAGTCAGCAGGAACCGCCTTTCGATATCCATACGACGCCGCTCAATTATAAAATGTTAGAAAGTAAACGACGCCGTTCCACATGAAAAAAACTAATAAGGAATCCAACCTTTCTATATAATTATGAAAAATCACAATAATTACGAAAAAATCAATCAAAATAATTTATTTGATAATAAAAACAAACAATAATTATCAAATAATAATCTTCACTTTAAAATTTATAATTAGGTTTCACTTTTCTTTCATAAATTACAAATTACTAAATAATAAAATTTTCTTCAAAATTAATGATTAAATGATATTGTTTTCACAAATTGGTAACTACTTAATCTAATTATATAATATCATAACATGCTTAAGAAATATAATAATTAGTTAGGATGTAATTTCATCAATTTTAGATGTCGTGTAAATTAGTTAATTGGACTTGATATCTGACCAACTCGACTGCCCTTTAGTGGCCATAATTTCAAACACATTCAAATATAAATTGTAAAGTCCGTAACCTTAAAACCAAAAATCAATTACTTAAGCACATCTCAAACTTAAGAAAAGAAATAAAGTCAGACCCGACTCATGACCCTAAACTTAAAATAAATGGATTTTATTTTAATTTATTTATTCCGTCTTTCTCCAAAATCGACGACAGTTTCTGTTCTTCCAAGTTTTTTGCACTATTCTTCATAGACTTATCATTCTTTGGGATTTTGTGGTGATTTTGCAAGCTAAGAGACTATATTTGGGTTTATTTTTGATAGAACGTGTATAAGAATGTTTATATATGGAGATAGTGGATGAAAACACGATTAGAGTTAAGGTAGTTCAATAAATTAGAAAATATTTAGAGTTTATTTTTTTAGTTTAATTATTATTTAGGTGTTGGCGATAAATATGAAGGAATACAAATTTAACTAAGAATTTGGAATTTTGCAAAGTTCAGGTAAGGGAATTAATTAGAATATACTTTCTTTTGTGTTTTTACGTGAAAATTTGTTTTTTTGGATTTTTGTATGAATTTGAGAAATTAAAGTATCTTATTATATAAATTTACGTAAATAGTAAAAAATGCAAAATGTATGAAAGACAATATTTAAATATATTCTATTTGATAAAACTTTGAGTCAAAATAAATATATTAATGTGTGAATTTATAGAAGTATAATGTCTTTTTGTATGCATTTTGTGAAACGTTTAATAAATGTAATTTTGTGCAAATTAGATGACTTAAAAATTATTGTGCTATATAAAAACTATGTGATTTGGGATTTGGGATTTATCTAAATTTATTGTGAATTGTGAGTGCGAATATGATTATTATGCAAATTTTGGTTATATGAAAAATTATATATTTTATGATGTGTAATTGAATAATGGGACTATGCAATGATGAAAGAAGATGATGTGACATGATGATGTTTATTTATGGATTATCAAGATAATAAAATGAAATTGTAGTTAATGGCTTGCCTAGGTAGATTTATATTTGATGGTCTTGATATTCTATGATAAGATTGAGATTGATTATTAAACAC
>JAOQMS010000006.1:123292-157002 GCA_027563885.1 Erythroxylum longipes | reverse complement strand
TTAATGGCTTGCCTAGGTAGATTTATATTTGATGGTCTTGATATTCTATGATAAGATTGAGATTGATTATTAAACACGTGTCTAGATATTTCAGAAGTGGGGATATCTTTAGTAATTTATTTTAGTATTTCAAGAGTGAAGATACCCAAGATACTTTCAATAGTAAGAAGTATCCTGTATGATTTACTTAATGAGACCTGGTATTTTAAGAGTGGAATTCTTAGGATATTTTCAAGAGTAGAAGTGTCTTATGTAGTCTATTTGTTGGCAGGCCATTAAATATAAGTTCATTAGGTTAAGCGAGGCCCTAAAAGATTAAGAAAAGAATTAAATAAATAATTTAGGATAGAAGCATGGATTAAGAACAATAAATAAGCTTAATAAATGTGAAGTTGTGATATGAATTGCGATGTGATGCCATGTATGTTTCTTTTGAATTTATATGTATTGTGTATTGCATGACGGGTATATTTTAGTTATTCCTTATTGAGTTGGCAACTTATTCCTTGCCTGTTATATTTGTTTTTTCACATGATCAAATCTTAGTTATATTTTGAAATAGGTTGGAGCGTTACATTAATGCACTCGATGATCATATATTAAACGAGTTTAAAATCAAGCTAATCATTAGTATTAATTAAGTTTAAAGAATTTGATAAATCAAATATGAACTCAACTACTCATAACTATTTGAGACTAATTTGTTACGATCAGTAAGGTTAAAGAATTTGTTAAGCTCGTAATGTCAACTCAATTATGCATGAATGTTTGAGTTCGGGTCCGGTTAAACCCAAATTACTCCATTAATTACATATTAGGTTAATTCAAATTCAACTAGTCTGTCATATTTAATTAATAAAAAGACAATAAATACAAATTCAAACTCACTCAAAAACAGATATTTGTATTTGATCTCAATCAATATGAGTTTAATTTATTAATATTATAACAAGTTGCAACAGATCAAATATGGCCTAATATGCTGTTTTTAGGAGGAGACGAGGTGGGCTAAGCCTAAACTTAACCCGAAGTAATATATCATCTTTAGATTGAGGCGTTGGTTATGGAAGAGGTGCATAAGCTTGGCAATGGATTATGTCACTTTCAAATCCACCCAAACTCGAAAACTCAATTGGACTTATAGATCTCATTTTGAGTTTAAATTTGATCTAAGTTTGAACCAAATTCGATTAAATATTTTAAAATTAAAAATCAATTGAAGTCATTTTGAAAAATAGAGCTTTGGTCTAGACTAAGTCGGCTAGTCCTAACTTGACTCTAGTCTAAAACCTGAGCTCAATTTAAAATATGATCGACTCGTATTAAGTTCATTAAAATTGGGTCAATTCAGGCCCAACTAAATTTATCATTTGATTCTATTCAACCCATCTCCGATTGGTTAGGCTTTATCAATGGTTTTGCCAAGTTGGGCTTTTTAAGTTTGATTCAGAGCCGCTTCGCAATAACATCTTGTCTTGAGTATTACACGTTCCTATTGTCATATTGTACGTAAGGCTAGCGTTGAATTCGCAATCGCGGTCTAATTGCCAAACTGCACATGCTGTTCGTTGAATATTGGCTTTGCCATGTGATTTCATGTGATGTGGGGGACAAATCTTGCTTATAACACCACCACACCTATACTCGTGCATATGTGGATATAATATAACGATAACATGTCGTCTAAATGAGCGTACATAAAAGTGCGGTATTGAGTCGAGTTAGGTCGGGTACAAAATTTCGGTTCGATCAGGACCATTTTAAATTTGATCATGTTTGATCAAGTTTAAAATTTTAAATTTTAAATTTTAAATTTAATCTAATATCATTTTCATTTAAAAATTTTAAGTATTAGGTAAAATTGAGCCTAACAAAAATAGTCATTTATAATTTTTGACTGTGTCACCTATATATTTTATGTTATAATATATATACTGATGATTAAAAAACTTAACCGAGTTGGTCGATATAATATTAAAAATTTTAAACCATCAAACTTTTTGATTTGATCAATTATGATAATTTTTGTTGTTATAAATTTATCAATTTATTAATTAATTAGTCAATTTTTGTATGTTAATAACTTTTATAAATCAAAATAAATCAATTAAATTTTATTTAATAATATTTTTTAAATTTAATCTTTAAAATTTTCTATGAACAAAGATAATTTATTTAATCATATTTTAAATTCTTTAATTTTATTTAATCTTAATTCTTTATATAATGGTCTAATACCAATTGAACTTTTTAAATTTTAAACTCACTGATTTAATTTTTAGTTTGATTTTTAATTTTATTTTCGTTTAGGGCTAGCAAAAAATTAATTTCAAATCAAACCAGTTTCGGATAATTCGAACAAAGGTAAAAATTTTATGACCCTAAATTAGTTTGAAACCAATTTTTTTTTACCAAACTAACCCCGAAACTGAACTGGATTAGAAAACACTCAATTTAATTCGAAACCGATTTGTCCAATTTTAACTAATAACAAAGGGCCATTAAATTGGATCATCTTCTTCCCATCTTTTTTTCTTCGTAAACCCAATCAAAAAACTGTAGTAAAGAAATCTAAATTATGGTTGTCTAGTTGAAATTCAAACCAAACAAATCGTAAGTTTACAACCAAATTCAAAAAAGCAAAAATACAATCACCAAATTCAAAGTCTCTAACAAAATTATAGCAAGAAGCTACAAAGGCACAAATAGTACACCAAATCTAAAAATGTTAATCGGATAGGACAATTTTAATCAGTTTTAAATATTCGGTGTTGACTAATTTTAAAAGTTCGAACATTTTGTCCGATTAGGTCAACCCAAATTCAGATTTAATTTTAATTCAGACAAAAATCAGTTAATTCAATTTAAATTTGGTCAAAAAAATAATAACAAATATCTAATTTTTTTAAATCGGACAAGATCAAATTATCGATTTGGACGAAATTTTGTTAGGTCTATTTCCGTTTCTTTTTTTTTTAATTCGGCCGAGTTGAGACCCACACGACACTAAAATAATACAAATTAATTAATCCCATTAATTACTATTCCGACGCGTATTGGCGACGTTGACTTGGACCCACGAAGCACAAAAAAAGGCCTTTCCTTTGCTTTTACCCTTCTGGTCCTATCCTATTTCTAAAAGTATTCCTTACCTATACTGTTGTTACCATCCTACCCTTATCCTATTATTCCTAGTACCACCAAACATAACTAACGCGTAATCTTCATTATTTATTTTGATACGACTCTATTTCTTCTATTATTGTCATTATGACGTCATAATTAACAGGATGTACCAAAAAGGCACATGCTAGTTAATAATAAATAAATAATTAAATTAAATTCAAATTAGTAAATTATAATAATTAAAAATTTTGAAAAATTATTTTATATATTATAAATGGGAATGTGTGGGACCCGCCATAGCAAAAGAAAAGAGCGCGAGACATCATAGGAATGGAGAGAGGGAGCGCGTGTCGTTTTTAGTTTTAAGAGTCCGTTTTAGTTTTTAACTTTTTAAGAGTTCAAATCACACACAAACGCAACGCAACGCAGTTGTTTTGCTCTTCCTATCTTTCTCTTTCCTTCCTCTCTTTCGCCAGCTGTTGGTTTCATTCCAGAACTCTGTTACTAATTCCGGTTTAATTATAAATATTATTATTAAATTTATCATAAGATAATAAATATAAAATAAAATTTAAGTCCCAAACAAACACAATCACGTAGCATTAGATTTAGATCTCTCCTCCACATCTCATTGTCGAACAGTTCTCCCAACCGACGGACGGAGTCGATCCTGGTGATTCCAGCTTCTGCATTAGCTGTAACTAGTCCGGTATGTGTTCTCTCGCGTCTGATCTTTAGATTTGTGGTTGCTAATTGTGGTTTGAATTTGAATCGGTGTGTGATCTTTTGTTTGTAGTTTGTAGTCGGGGTGGAGTGCGAATTTGTGAGGGTGAGGGGAACAATGACGGCTGATGAGAAAGGGACTGGTGTGCGTGATTCGTCGGTTGATGTTGTAGAAGAGAAGTGTGGGTTAGATGTGAGTAGAGATTGTAATGGAGATAATGTGAATGTGAATGTGAATGTGAATGTGAATGCGAATGGGAATGTGAAGGATGATGGAGATGGTAGCTATGTTTTTGTCAGTGGTGAGGACGTTTTCGGGCATGATCATGCCGTGGATCTCAATGGCGGTTCTGCTTCTTCTCCTGAGATTGCTGAAACTGAGTTTCCTCCCCTCAAGAGCGATGCTCCTTCGTTGGATCATGACAACGAGGCTGTCGGTGTGGAGGATTTGAATGGACCTGCTGTCGGTGTAAAATCTGTGCCAATTGAGCTAGATCATAAAGGAGATGATAAGGTGGATTCGGTACAGGATTGTCAAGTCGATGGCACCTATGATGATACTGAACCTGAATCAGTGCAGCCAGAGGGAGAACCTATCATGCCTGTTGGAGAACCTCCTGTAGCGGTTCCCAATGTTGCTGAACCGGAGAGAGATCAGATGGTTGGAGAGACAAATTTAACTCTGGCCACAGATGAAAAAGAGAATCAAAACCAAGATTTTGTATCTACTGGGGCTCGTATTAGTCGTTCTGATTTAGATAACGAGAATGAACAGAAGGAACTAGCAGGTGAGTTCCCTTTGGGATGCTCCCCAAAGGCAAATGTGATCGATTCAGAACAGAATTTGCAAATGGCGCCATCTCCTCTGGTTCTTGATGTCAAAGCACAAGAAGCAGAAGCTGCTCATGAAGTGGAAGAAGCAGAAGTTGCTGATGGTCATGCATCAGATAAACATGAAGATGGCTTGCCTGTTACTCATGTTCAGGATAGAGGTGGAGAAAGTGGTAATGTTTCTGACTCTGTGGATCTGCATCAAGACATAGACAAAACCATCTTTAATGATGCAGCTGAGACTTCTACAGTCTCTGTTACTGAAGGCAGTAGCCCTCCAATTGCTAATGATGATGATGCAAGTGGAGAATCAATAAATGGCCTCTCTGAGATTGATGCTAAACCAGACACAGAAGAAACACGTCTTAATGAAGTTCCCGAATCATCAACTGTTTCTCCTGCTCAGAATGGTAGCAGTTTTCCAAGTGCAATTGATCCTGATGTGAGAAGAGACCCAGCACATGATATACAGTTAGAGAAAGAAAGGTTACCTATCAGCCAGACTGAGGAAAGTGTTTCACATGCTCTTCCTTTCAGTGACGATCTTTGTGATAGTCAACCCACACCTGAGCAAAAAGAGCCTTCTGAAACTGCCACAACTTTGTCCTCCCAACCCACACCTGAGCAAAAAGAGCCTTCTGAAACTGCCACAACTTTGTCCTCCGATGGTTTCTGCAAGAGTTCATCTGGTGATAGTTGTAAAAGCATCCAAGTAGCTCCTATAGACGATGCAGTAGCCAAGTCAGATATCAACGTTAAGGATCCACATCCTGTTATTGAGGTTGAGCAAGTAGGTGTTAATTCAAGTGAAAGCACTGATTCGTTAACAGTTGATGATACAGAAACTGGAACAGTACAGAATTGCCCTGTTTTAAGTGATAAAACACCGAACTGCCTTGCTCTTGATGGAAAAGAAGAAGCTGAGACTGGTCCCATGTTGGCTGAATCTGAGGAAAAAGTTGCTGCTGATGCTTGCAGTAACAGCACAGATGAATCTGAAGTTTTAAAGGAGGTCAATGGGAGTGCTGTTAGTCATAAGCTCACTGTTTGCCCTCCAGATGGCCAATCCTGTATCCAAGAATCAGTTGAGAGTAAAGCCAACTTGTCATCTTCCCCTGCTAATGTGGAAGTAGAATCAGGAGTTAAAGATGTCTCAATAACAGACGATTGTTCTGTAACTGCACAGAAGGTTCAAAATGATTCAACCTTAAAGAGTGAAACGATGCTGAATTGCATTGAGAAAGAGAGTGGAGGTGATTTGTCTCATGGGATCAATGATAATGAAGAACAATGTCAGCAAGAGAAAGGCACTAATGAGGTTCTAGAATGTGAAACACCAAAATGTTCCCACGAATGCTCCACTATCGATGCTTCTGATGGGAATGCCGCGGCTGTTGAAGTTGGCAAAAAACCATTTCATTTCATGGTCAGGTTTCCGAGATTTGATGACCCAAGTTTGAAAGAACAGATAAAAATTTGCCAGTCAGAAGTTGATGAGAAGACCAAAATTCGGGATGCTATTCGTGCAGAAATCCAAGCAAAAAGGGTATGCAAACGTTACTATAATATTTCTGAAAGTAGTGTTTCTTTCTTTCTTTGTTTCCTTTTACATAAAAGGCTTCTATGATTAGGCCACTAGCAAGGAGTATGGTGATAGTTTTGGCGCTGCCTTACAACAAGAGAAAGCTGCACGGCACTTACTTAAGGCTAAGCGAAAGGAAATAGATTCTCTTCAATCTGTTATCAACAGAGTGAACAGTGCTGTTTCCATTGATGACATTGATGGCAGGGTATAACCTTCCTTCGATACTTTTGTTATGTCCAGCAAGTAGATTCATGAATTAATTGTGGTCAATGGATTGGATGCTTACCAAATCATGCTATTTATTTTTATTTGTCTTTACTCTAATTTATGGCTTGCAAGCAGATTCGTAACATGGAACACATGATACAACACGAGACCCTGCCTTTGAAGGATGAAAAGAAATTTATTCGTGAAATCAAGCAATTGAAGCAGCTGCGTGAGCAGATATCTTCTAATATGGGTACCAGGGATGAAGTTGAGCAGGCTATGAATCAGAAAAACCAAGTTGATGAGCAGTTGAAGGTAATGTTTTCTCTGGTTGTCTGCATTGCCTTAACCTTGTTAGTAATGCTACTGGTTGTTTTGTTGTGTTTGAGATTAGGTTGCTGATATGAATAGCCAACAATAAAAAATATAGCAATGTCTTATGTTCTCCAGCAGAGAGTCATTCCATTTTCACCCGCACTAATAATTGATGATACTGATACATAGTTTATACTTAGTTTCAGTTTAAGCAACTTACTTTTGAATCTTTCAAATTTGTAGTCTTTGAAAAAGGAAGCAGATTCACTCAAAGAGAACCTTCTCAAAGCTGAAGTAGCTACACAGGCGGCTAACAAGAAAGATGTTAATGAACATAATCAGCTAACAGAATTGCGTGCTCAGTTTAGAGCTGCAGATACAACAAGGCAAGAGGCATATGCGCGCTTAAGCATTCTGAAGAAACAATTATATGAGAAGGTATCGATCATTAACTATTAATATTAACTATTATACTCCACTGGGCTACATCACAAATTTTTTGACAGCACAGGAATTCAATCCGTGACATGTTACGTTTTTTATTTTGAAATTTCTGTAACGAGTGTTTTCCTGGAATATGCAGAATAGATGCTTTTGGAAGTACAAGGATGATATAATGGTAGCTAATGACTTGGCATTCAAGGGACAGAAAGAGGCACTTCAACGTCATTGTATAAACCAAGTAAGAAAATACGGTTTCTTTGACACTTTGGATCTTGCAAATTAGCTTGGGTTTTGCACTAACAGAACTTTGATTTAGGTGGAGACGTTTATGGAACTCTGGAACAAGAATGACGAGTTTCGTAAGGAGTATGTGAGGTGCAATTTGAGAAGTACAGTGAGGAGATTGCAGACATTGGATGGTCGTTCGCTTGGCCCTGATGAGGAACCACCTGTGATCCCTAACTACAGTATCGAAAGAGTGGCAAAAGACAACATCGTATCGTCGACTCCCGCTGTTCAACCGGAAAAACCAGTTCCACCTGTGGAGATAGAAGAAGTAGGCGACAAGTCAATGACAGAAGTTGGTGCCCAAAAGAAGCAAACATCTAAAAGTAAAAAGTCTGCTAAACCAGCTGTCTCCGGGAACGTTGTGGCAACTGTTTCTGGCAGGGATGAAAATGAAGAAGAAAGAGAAGAGGAGGAGCCTAAGAAATCAAAGGAGGAGGAAGAGCTGGCTAGGAAGGACGAGGAACTGAGAAAAGCAGAGGAAGAAGCCAGGTTGCGAGAACAGAGGAGATTGGAGCAGATAGCCAAACACAAAGAGGCAATGGAGAGGAATGAAAGAAAAGCTGAAAGGAACCAAGCTAGGGCTATTGCAAAAGCACAGAAGGAAGCTGAAGAAAGAGACCGAGTAAGTTCCACCGAGATTCTGCACTTCTGATACATTAAGTGCTGAATACATGGATTTACATTGTATCTCGATCAATTTCGATAATCGGGTTTATTGATATAGGGAATTTTAAGACTTGTTACAGGTACTGTGTCTCATTTAGTACATATAGTGAATTAATCATCACCTCCCCTTTGGTTGTCTTGTAGAAAAGGGAAAAGAGAGCAAGGAAGAAGGCGAATAATAAGCCATCAGCTGCACTAGCAGCAGATGGAAATTGCAAGGATGAGGAAGACTCTGTTCCGGCACCAGAGACTCCGGTTGAGTCAAAGGAGTCTGAAACAAGAGATAAGCCTGTGGCGGTGAGCACCACCGTGAAAAAGAAGCCTTCTCATTCTCACTTCACGAAGCAGACAAAAGCAAAATCTACGCCGCCGCCTCTGCCACTCCGCAACCGGAGCAAGAGGAGGATTCCGACGTGGATGTGGGCCGCCCTGATAAGTCTGCTTCTCTTGGCCTTATTTTTCATTGGAAACAGCAATATATCCGTTCATTTTGGGCTGCCAAGTTTTGGGTTCTAACTTATCATAGTCTTGAAATAGGGTATTAAAATTGGTTAGATTAGATTATATCATATTTAGGCAAATCAAATTCTTTTCTTCTGTTAAGTGTTTGGGTTGAGAGGCTTGGGATTGATTGCTTTCCTTTTTTTTTTTATAATTTCTTTTACACATACCACATAGATTTATTATTTCCTGTGATGATTTGATATTACTTTCCAGATATTGTTTTTTCATTTAAGTGTGATGATAATAGATAATGCAATAAGCATTTATTTTGTTTTATATAATAATTTTAATTCAAGTATATTCTAGTGCATGTCTGTGATGTTTCGCTTGAAATACAGCTGGTTCCCATAGATTGATTAGAACTTGGTAGTCCAGTACGGACGAAATGATGAAACCGACTGGTCCATGATCCATCACCCTCCACCTTACCCTCTGTGTGTCCCCTTATTGTACTTCGGCTCTTGCATCGGTCGTGGGGTGGTTGGCCTAATCACTTGTTATCATCAGACTTAAAACTCTGATTTTCACTTTAATATTTTTTAAAATTTTGCTTTATTTATATAATATCACGTTTTAAAACGATATTAGTAATATCGTAAGTAGTCAAATTTTAGTATCAAATTGACTAAACGTGTGATTTTGTTACATCTTACTCAAATTATATCGGTGTTATTCAATTATTAGGATCAAAATGACTAAAATTGTCATTTGCTATCTCTAATATCACTATTGTACATAGCAGTGGCATTTTAAATATTCAATTCTTAATATCAGATAGGGATGACAATTTCGGCCCGACTTAGCCTGGCTTGTTTTTGAGTCGGATTTGGCGACCATGAACGGGTCACAGGTCGGCCTGGCCTAACTATTTTGGACAATACGGCGTCATTTTATCCAAAACGACGTTGTTTTGTATTTTTTAAATTAAAAAATTTAGACTAATAGGGGTTGGTCCTGTTGGCCACGGGCAGTCTCATCTTGGCCCGCGGTACCTTATTCGACTCCTTAAATATTTATTTCTTATTGATTAAAAGTGTAATTTTGTCATCTCTATCATTGATTTTATCTCCATCGGCTTTTTGAAGTTAATAAATCTGACTCGAGTTAGACTCGAGTTAATCAAAAATTTGATTTAGTTTGAACTTTTTTATTTTTAATTCATTTTAAAAATAAAAATGGATTGAAAATATAAGTAATATTTAATAATTCTTAGTTTTAACTTTATTAATACAGTAATTGTGTTGTCTTTAAAGAGTAATATTTAATAATAAAATGAAATCGCCTTTTAGGAGTGGTCGAGTTGTTGGAGTGGAGCGTAAAGGGTCAAAAGATCCTGTGTTTGAATCTCCCAATTTACGCTCTATCGATTAAATTTATCGTATAAAACTTATCTAATGTAAAATATCCAGTTAAAGTGATTTACAAATTATTGCGTCAATCTAAAAATTTACTCAATGCGTATTTAAAAAATAACAACCACGGGTCTTCTGTTTTGAAAAAACAAAAAAAAGGCATCTATTGACCTGATTCATTTTGAAGCTTAATAAATCCGACGTAGTTAATCAAACTTTCGATTTAGTTTGAACTTTTTTATTTTCAATCCGTTTTGAAGTTCTAAACTTTTTGGTTAATACTAAAATCTCATATTTAATCGGATTTTAACACAGGCTTCAAGACATTTTTTTTTGAGCCAACTAGATCTCTTAAGCTTTGAATGAGCCCGAATTTGTCTTGTGGTACAAATAAGACTTTTTAAGTTCTAACCTTTAGAATTTGATTTGTCGTGGTCTAGTTTTCGGTTAGCAGGACAGCCCAAGTGCATGAGCCCCATAATTAGTGGAATAGGAATAAATAGCGTGGGAATTGGAATCTCTAGTGGAACGCAAGGGGACAGGTATCATTCATGCCGCCTACTTTACTTAGTACTTATTGCTGTTTTTGCATTTTGTTTTATCCTAACGTTGTAGCCACGCACAGACCCACACAATCGGCGCTACCCAAAAGTCAAACAAAGCTGTGAAAAACCAAACAAGAAAAAAAAATTGTTAAAAAGACATTTTAACCACAGAATTAACAAATTTAATATGAATTTTAGAGTTACTTTAGGCAATAATTCTTCTACTTTTAATTTAAGTATATTTTAAAATCTTATTTTATTAAATTAAAATTTGGAATTTTATTTTACTAATATAATTAATTTATTCTTTAAATCTAGTTTGTTATGATTATTAAAGTTTTAAAATAATAAAGATTATAGTAAACTTAATTAATTATATCATATAAATAAAGGTATTATCATATTTATATCCAACATTATCTTGTATTGCATGTGGGTTTATATACTATCAGACTTTTTTAGACCTCGATTTAGGTTGTGTTTGGATCTGCAGTGTGATGGAGATAAGTACTTTCCAACCTGAGGTTGAAAAAAAGTGTGGTGCTACTGCAAAAATCAATAAGCAGAAAGAGGGTTGCGGTAGTAAATTGCTTCTGGTGTAGAAATTTTACTTTCCATTAATAACCTTTACTACAAATTTTATTTTTCATTATACTCTTAATTAATATGACTAATAATATATTTTATGAAATATTTTATTTACTAAATTTATTTTATTTACATATTCTTATTTTAATTTAATATTTTCTTATTTATAATTTTAAATTTATATGACTAATAATATATTTTTAATATTTATACAATAATTAATAATTTATTAAATCAATAGGTTTTTTAGTTATTTTATCTCTTTTCAGTAACTGCAACCACAATCGCACTTGTCAAACACCTATTTTCACATTTTAACAGTTACCAAAACAGCAATCTTAAACACATAAGAATAAGTACTTATTATTTCAGCAGGTTGCTAACCGCCACTGCTCCCCCAAGTCAAGCCATGATAACCTGCTGAAATGTTTGGGATTACTGTTTTGGTAACTGCTGAAACGTGAAAATAGATGTTTGGCAAGTGCGGTTGCGGTTGCTGAAAAGAGATAAAATGACTAAAAAGTCCATTGATTTAATAACTATTAATTGTTGTATAAATAATTAAAAAATATATTATTAGTCATATAAAATTAAAATTAGAAATAATAAAATATTAAATTAAAATAAGAAAATATAAATAAAATAAATTTAGTAAATAAATATTTCAAAAAATATATTATTAGTTATATAAATTCAAATTATAAATATTAAATTATTAAATTAAAATTAAAATATAAATAAAATAAATTTAATAAATAAAATATTTCACCTTACTTAAATATTGTTGACAAAAACTTCTTTCTATTAATTAAGTAAGGGTATAATAAAAAATACTAAAATATCATGAGGTTATTATTGAAAGGTAAAATTTTCACCGCATAAGCAGTTTCTTATCGCAACTCCTTTTCTGCTTATTTATTTCTGTGGTGGCACCGTAGTTTTCTTCAACCTACGATTGTCGGCCGCAAATCTAAACGTGTGACTGCATTTAAAAACTGCGGTAAATAAATACTTATCTCTACCGCATCGTAGATCCAATCACAACCTTATTATGGGATTCGGATTTTGAGTGTAATAATGATAACGTGGGTTTATCGAAAAGAGCTTCTTTATTAAATAGATGCAAGAATGTGTAAGACGTTTCAGAACTTTGCATTTTCCCTAGATTAGCACTAACTATTGTTGTTGTTGTATAAATAAAAATATTAAAAAATTTAAGATAAATTTGATATAATTTCAGTAGTATTAATTTAATTTTTTTACAATATTTAATTTTTAAAAATTTTATCTATACAATTAATTTAATAAGATTTGGAGATAGTCTGAAATACTAAAAGTTAGAATAAATTTAATAAATTATATTAATATAAATAAAAAATAAAAAAACACAGAATTTATGTAAATTAGGTATAATTTATTTATTTTTGGTTAGTTTTATGAAAGAAAAAGAAAAAAGAAGGGAAAATGCCAAGTAGGATAGGAATGAATGTGTTTGTTTACTGAGTCAGGAGTTGAAAATGATAAAAAAAAAGGACGTTGTGAGATAAAAGGAGAGTCAAGATAAGAGAAGAGAAGACCGAAGAGAGATGCTGCAGCTGAACACAATCTTGCTTTCCTACGAATCCATCCCAATCCACCCTTCGCCTTCTTCAAAAAGCTTTTGAGTTCTCTCTTTCACTTAAGATTCCAAGTTCTTTTGTGGTTGAATTGATTGAATTTTCAAGATTCAGTGTCTGAGGTTTGGATTAAAGAAGAAGAAGAAGAAGAAGAAGAAGCAAAGTTAGATCTGTGGATGGACTGAGCGGCGGCGGCCGTCGGAGGAACTCAACAGAGTTTTCTTGCATAACAGCTCCGCCTCTCCCTTTAAAAGTTACTTTTTTCTGCTCAGCCTAAAAGGTTCACTTTTTTTAATTTCCTTTTTTTTTTCATAGGTAGGTAGGTGTTGAGTTCTGTTCATATCTTCTGTGTGATTAAAGATTCTTACTTTTATGGTGCAACTTCACTGGAAGAAGAAAGTAAAAGAAGGGTCGCAGTTGTAATAAGAAGGCTCTTAGATTTCTGTGATCTTTCCTTGTAGAGCAGGCGAAGTTTTTGCAGATTTTGGGTGATTTTTGTGGAAGGATATAGTAAAGAGAGATGGAGGAGGTAGGGGCGCGAGTCGCTCCTCCGCTGTACATCCACAATACTTCGTCGTCTAGCAGATGTTGCGAAGGAGCTTCCATGGCTAAAAAGCGAGATCTTGCTTATCAGATGCCTAATTTTCTGTACCAACAACAGCAGCATCATAACCAAAGTGTCAACTGGAATCCAAATGCTTGGGATTGGGATAGTGTGAGGTTCGTGGCAAAGCCGTTGGATCCTGACGTTTCGCACTTGGGAACTTCTTCCGCTTCCCGCCGCGAACATCGCAACAGCAAACATGACTTTCCCTTCAGTCATCATGAAGACGACGAAGCTCTTCGGCTAAATCTGGGCGGAGGCTTGAATACTGTGGAGGAACCCCCTGCTAGACCCAACAAAAAGGTTCGCTCCGGATCTCCGGGCACCAGTTCATATCCAATGTGTCAGGTTGATAATTGCAAGGAAGATCTCTCCACTGCAAAAGACTATCATCGCCGTCATAAAGTTTGTGAAGTTCATAGCAAATCCTCTAAAGCCTTAGTGGGGAAGCAGATGCAGAGATTTTGTCAGCAGTGCAGCAGGTTTGTCTTGTCATTACTGCAGCGTTCAAACCTTCAACTTCCACTTTCATAATTTGTCTCTCCCTGCTTTTTCCTTTTAGAATTTGAAAGCTTCATCAAGACTTGACGATTTCTCTTACTTTTTCTCTGCAAGATTTGGATAATCACCTTCTTTACCATCAGAGTGTCCAAGTATTGTTTTTTTTAAATTTAGATTCATGCCAAATGACCTTGGTTCGATACTTTTTATGCAGGTTCCATCCCCTGTCAGAGTTTGATGAGGGTAAGAGAAGTTGTAGGCGAAGGCTCGCTGGGCACAACCGGCGAAGAAGAAAATCCCAGCCAGAGGATGTTTCCTCTCGGTTGGTCCTCCCGGGAAACGGGGACGCTCACACTGCAGGAAATGGAAACTTAGATGTTGTTAAGTTATTGACTGCTCTCGCCCACATTCAAGGTTGCAGAATTTTTATCTCGTTTAACTCCTGATCTCTGTTCTGATGTTGTGCTGAAACTTAAAATGTCATTTAACAACTTGCAGGAAAGAATGAGGACAAGAGTGCCAACTATCCAACAGGTCCGGATAGAGATAAACTCATTCAGATTCTCAGTAAAATAAATTCGCTACCTTTGCCGATGGATCTTGCTGAAAAACTGTCTGGGAATTTAAGTAGGAAAATCACTGACCAAACTCTGTCCGAGCACCAAAACAAATTGCATGTGTCTGCGTCTTCTCCATCAATTGTGGACTTGCATAAGGTTCTTTCAGCTACTTTGGCAGCTTCTGCACCTGATGTCCTTGCAGTTCTGTCACAAAGAAGTAGCCAGAGCAGTGACAGTGAAAAATCTAAAGTAACTAGCTCCGGTCAACTGACTGGTCCTCATCAGCAAAAGAGACCACATCTGGAATACCCTGCTGCGGCTGGTGAGAGAACTAGTAGTTGCTATCAATCTCCTGGTGAAGATTCCGACTGCCATATTCCAGAAACTCGTCCTACTGTGCCACTACAGCTCTTTAGCTCCTCACCAGAGAATGATAGCCCGCCAAAACATGCATCTCCTAGTAAGTATTTTTCTTCTGATAGCAGTAATCCTATCGAAGAGAGATCTCCATCGTCATCTCCTCCCTTTGTGCACAAATTATTCCCACTCCACAGTATGGCGGAAACTATCAAGTCAGAAAAGACGTCAATGCATGGAGACATCAGTATGGATGTTAAAGGGAGTGAGGCTGAAGGTTGTGCGTTGCCTCTTGAACTCTTTAAAAGTCCCAGTAGAAGCAATGCAAATGGTTCATTTGGAAGCTTTCCTTGTCAAGGTGGATATACTTCTTCCTCTGGGTCAGATCATTCACCTTCTAGTCAGAGTTCTGAGGCTCAGGTGACTTTTCTTTAGCAATGTCTGGATTATTTTTCTTTTGGGGGTTTGTGTTCATTCATTTCTTAGTTTCATTACTACCTATTTGTATAAACATTTTGTCTTTATGTTTCTATACAGGATCGAACAGGTAGAATAATTTTTAAACTATTTGACAAAGATCCAAGTCACTTTCCAGGGACATTACGCACACAGGTGAGTGTTGGGGACATTTTGGGATATTCACTGCTTTGGTTTTCAGGTGTTTGTATGCATTGTAAGTCAAAGTAATACCTGCTTTTGGGGATCATCATAATAGTTTGCACATGTTTCAGATTTACAATTGGCTTTCCAATAGTCCATCAGAAATGGAGAGCTACATAAGGCCTGGTTGTGTGTTTCTATCAATTTATTTGGCAATGTCATCTTCTGCCTGGGAGCAAGTGAGTGCAATGCTTTAATGATGTTGTGAAATATTACAAAAGCCTTTTGCTAAGCACTTGAAGGCCATATTTGGTTGTGTAGCTTGACAGGAATCTGCTTCAGCAAGTTGATTCTTTAGTTCAGTGTTCGAATTCTGATATATGGAGGAGTGGAAGGTTTTTACTGCAGACAGGCAAGCAACTGGCATCACATAAAGATGGTACGTAGATGAAAAATGGGCAAGAGATTTATTGTCATATATTTTATTTTTTTTCTATATCAATTGCAGAAATATTTTCTTATGTTCAAGTTAACATTTTCTCAAATTAATATCGCAAGTAACCGACTATTTCAGTTATTTGTGTTTTGTGTACTCTCAATTCAGGGAGGATTCGTTTATGCAAATCATGGTGTAGTTGGAGCACCCCAGAGTTGATTTCTGTTTCGCCGGTGGCAATTGTTGGTGGGCATGAGACTTCTCTCCTGTTGAGGGGGAAAAATCTTACTAATCCTGGAACTAAGTAAGCAAAAATTTTCTTCTTTGTTCCTGTTTTTATACTCTCTGTCTTTGAGATGATGATTGATCATCTCTCCATGTTTCCTGTATTGTTTACAAACACTTTGGCCAGGTTTCTGTGCACTGATATGGGAGGTTACACATCTCTTGAAGTCACATCATCAACTTGTGCAGGAAGCATATATGATGAGATTAATGTGCTTGATTTTAAAATTCACGTCACATCTCCTAATGTTTTAGGTCGCTGTTTCATTGAGGTAAGACACCAGTCAGTTAATATAGGATTGAGCTGTGACATACTTGAGTAATTTTTTATTTTGTGAATGACATTGTGGATCCTATGGAACAGGTAGAGAATGGCTTCAAGGGAACTTGTTTTCCTGTAATTATAGCAGATGCCAGCATCTGCAAAGAACTAAGACTCCTGGAAAGTGAGCTTGATGAAGAGGCCACAACATGTAATATCATTTCAGAAGGACATGCAAGCAACTTTGGACCCCCTAATTCAAGAGAGCAAATACTCCATTTCTTGAATGAACTTGGATGGCTTTTTCAGAGAAAGAGATCTATGTCTGAGATTCCAGATTACTCATTAGGCCGCTTCAAATTTTTGCTTGTTTTTTCTGTTGCAAGAGATTACTGTGTTTTGGTCAAAACAATTCTGGATATGCTGGTGGAAAGGAATTCAGATGGAAGTGGACTTTCCAGGGAATCGTTGGAGACACTTTTGGATATACAGCTTTTGAACCGAGCTGTAAAAAGGAGGTCTCGGAAAATGGTGGAGTTGCTCATCAATTATTCAGTTAAGATTGATAACAGTTCTAACCAGTTCATATTCCCATCCAATCTTGCGGGACCTGGTGGCATTACACCATTGCACTTGGCTGCTTGTACGTCAGGCTCAGAGGATTTGGTTGATGCTTTAACAAATGACCCACATGAGGTAAGATTATGGACATTTCTGTGTCTTCATCCCTTGCATTTCGTATGTGGTCTTTTTGGCCTTTAGATGGTTTTTCCATTTGGCATTTATGAAAACCAAAGCTTCAGTTTGACAGCATATTTTATTTCTTGTTCATATGGCATTGTTAAACGTTTCATGCCCAATGGCTAAATATGCATTGATTTATCTTTCAATTGTGCACTTCCAAAAAGTCTATCCCTTTCTGCAGGTTGGATTGTCTTGTTGGAAAAGTCAGTTGGATGCAAATGGCCAGTCTCCACATGATTATGCTATTATGACAGAGAACCACTCTTATAACACACTTGTGATCCAAAAACTTGCTGACAAAAGAAATCACCAAATTTCTGTGATAATTACAAATGAGCTAGAGCAGCCATTGTCAGCTGCAGAGCAAGAACGTAAGATAATCTCCCACTATCAGCAAGGACGGAGATCTTGTGAGAAGTGTGCAACAGTGGCAGCAAAGTACTACAGGGGGATTCAGGGATCAAGGGGCTTACTCCAGCGCCCGTACATTCACTCAATGCTAGCAATTGCTGCTGTCTGTGTATGTGTTTGCCTATTTCTGCGTGGTGCCCCAGATATTGGCTTAATTGCTCCTTTTAAGTGGGAGAATTTGGATTATGGAACCATTTAGAGACAATAGGGAATATGTCGTCAGAAGTGGAAAAGGAGTGCAGTCAATATGAAGCTAGGGGGCAGCTAGTGGCAATTTTAAGCTTGTTCTCTTTTCATCTCCAAGAAATGGCAACCCAGAAGATTAACTCTTTTGTATGGGAATATAACGGGTCGACAAGATGCGTGTTTTAACAAGACTTCAAGTGGTCTTGCATGTTTCTAGATTGGCACCTAGTTGTTATTTTGTGACAAACCTTATGGATATACACGTTTTGGCTCATTTTTGGATCAGTTGCTCATGAATCTTTTATGAGTTCCTTTATAGAGGTATTTTGGTTTAAATTGTATAAGTGCTGGGCTGAAATTACATGGGGAAGTGGAAGAGATGGCACAGGGCGAAGAACTGTTAAGTAAACTGAAGTACAAAGTTCTCTTTCAGACAAGATGGCCAAGGCAAGTATATCTTGTTGAAGATTTAATAGGTTTTTCCTCGTGTCTGATTATACTTAATTCATCTTTTTCTGTTTTAACAAATGATAAGGAATCCTGTATTTCTGACTTTTGTACTTTAATTTATCGACTGTAAAGTTGATCGATTAGGGGATCAATGATACAAGCTATATTGTATGATAAGATAGTGAAATATTGTTTGATCACAGAGGAAATAAAATGCATGGTGCTTTCCCTTTCATTTGGGATGTTAAATCTCTTCTCTCCTCTACTTTTAATGTATGCTATAGATTCTTGAATAGTTTGCATGATAACTATTGGAAGAAGAATGATGTTCTTTTGCCAAACAAAATTCACATTATCCTGGATGTTCTCATACTGGGAAAAGATGAGACCGTTTAGTGAACGGTAGGAAATGTATGTGTGTAGATGATAACAAACTTATGATATGGGCTGGCTTTGCATGAAGTTGGTGGTGACACTATGTGATGCAGTATTAACTTCTGATCGATGTACTGAATTCGGAGAGTTCTTTACCAAACCAATTATGCAGCCATTGCATATGCACTCTCCTCTCACTTGGTAATGGAGCAAGTTTAGTTCTTGAGAGTATAGATGCATATACCTCTTATAGTGTAATTGAAAAATGCTCATCCTTTGTGTATTTCCAAAGGTAAGGGACAATGGTTTGTTATTTCAAGCGCACCGGTACAATTGATAGATTATAGGTATAGCTTATTGTTTCAGTCTTGTCTTTTGCATGCATATGTACATATCAAGAGATCAGGTAGTGAGACTGCTGAAACAAGATACAATAAACTAGCTTTATTCTGAGATTGAACATATCATTGAAACAAAATATAGATATCACACTTCTTCGACAGATTAAATCAAATACACAACGCATAATGATGATGATGAGCTAGAGCTGGCATCTTATTGCATCTTCAACAATAAGCACTTGTAGACATATGCAAACAATTGTCAGCAGCCATATATATGCGACCTTGAACATAGTCTATCAACTTGTAGCAGTTTCAGTTTCAGTTGTGATAATTACTGACAGGTCTCCTGCCTTCGCTCCCTCTGGTAAAACTTTGAATAAGGACTTCACCAACACCTTGTCCAAGGCCATCAACAAGGCCACCAATGAATTCACCCACAACCTGAGAAGCCAGCCGAACAGCAGTCACTAGCATGCTGGATTTTTCAGGTCCCTTTCCATTCACCATTTCCTTTGCACAAACTGCGTGCAGATGATAATCACATACACAGCACCGGTACACTCTCCCCGATCTCTTCCTGTTACAAACTCCACACACAAAACCTGGGTCCCCATTCACGGCAAGTGGTAGGATTTTGAGGGGATGCTGGTGGATTGATATGTTAATCTCAGTGGACAACATGGCACAACAAGGGTGCATCTGATAACCACACGGGTTGCATCTGAAACTGTATCCTTTGGTTGCCTTGCCACAAACGTCACACTTGGATTTCAGAATGCTTCCCTTCACTGTATATTATGTGTATAGTAACAGATGAGTTACTTTATATGCTTATAATTCATGCCTATCTGTCTGCATAGCATGTGAATAATGATCGTAACTACTGTTAGCAAATAACTTCACCTGGTTTAGAAGAGAAGAAAAGTTGGTGTTGCATGTGGAAAGGGTGAGCCTTAAGAGCAGGAGGAGCCAAGGCACAGAATTCATGCAGCTGAAACTCGCATTGTCGACAAGCGAAGCGCTTGCCAGAGCCATATTCCTTGCAGCCTGAACATTTATAAGGTTCAGGGAGTTCAAGTTGAGACAAAGGGTGTTGTTGATGACCTGAGTGCAGTATTTGTTCCCCAACAGTATTAGGAGAGGTTGGGAATTCAATCAAGTAGGACTTTTTGGGTACAGTTGTATTTGTTTGTGGAGGAGAGTCAAGGAGTTCCATAGAAGTAGAACCAAGCTTCTTCCTAGACAATGAAGTGGTTTTCTTGAGACTCATGTTCTATTTATCCTGAGTGGAGAATTTGGGGTGGTCCGTATGGTACATTGGT
Organism: Erythroxylum longipes; assembly: GCA_027563885.1. Lineage (NCBI taxonomy): Eukaryota > Viridiplantae > Streptophyta > Magnoliopsida > Malpighiales > Erythroxylaceae > Erythroxylum > Erythroxylum longipes. The sequence continues at coordinate 136,775 of JAOQMS010000006.1, read as the reverse complement.
GGGAGAAAATGGCACTGCATATATGGAGTATTTATGCTGGAAAGTTGGCTCACACACACTGTGCAAAAGGGTAAGAGAAGGAGGCTATGCCAGGACCCTGTAGCAAAATCATACGCGTAATCACTGTTGACTCTGAATACAAATATAGAGAGAAAGTAAAGGATGCATAAATACTATTACTAATGTGAAATGAAAGGTTATTGTGAGAAGGAAAAGGAAGAATCAAATTAAGATAATTGAAAGTTGGAAAAAGGGGTAATGTCTGTAGGTCGAGAGGCTAAAACAAGAATTTAGATGAAGGGCCCCTTCCCCTGACTCTTGTGTCTGTTTGATTCCCTTTCTAAGCATTCTGGAGAAAGAAGAAACTCAATAAAGGAGCAAAGAAATTGGTGCCCTGTGATTCCCACCACTCACTATACCCTTTCCTCCATTTGTCAAGCTTTCTTTTCTTTTTTCCTCCCTTGAATTTTCTTCTATTTTATAGTTTTTTCTTTTTGTAATTAGACCTTCTTATCATTGATATGGCTATAAATAGAATTTTCTATTATAGTTTTTTGTGATTGGTTATAGATTAAGATATAGCTAATACATTGCATTGAGGTATCTGTTTTTAAGTAACTCTTTTTCTCTTCAAAGACTTTATAGGCACAGAATCCAAATCATCCCAACACTACAGACTTTTATGATATTCCATATCCTTTTTAATTCCTGTAAAGCCATACTTTTACTTCCTCCATTGTTATGATTGTTTTGAAATTTTGGTCCCGAATCACTTGAGATAGGGATGTGCACTCCTCTCGTATGTCATGTAAATTGAATGATTAACTACATAGTGAGTTGCAGAGAATATTTGGACAACAAAATGTCCCCATACTGTCAATGATTTCTTGGACTTTCTTCGAAGGTAGAGTGATTCTCCAAACTCCAATTATTCAGTTTCTTAAGTATTCTACAATCACAAGTGATTCCCATTTTGATTAGGTAGGAAATTGACAAGTGTCATCCCTTGACATAAACACTATTTTGGATAGCTACTATCCTATCTTACACTTGGATTTAAGAGTAATCAAGTAATTCTTAAGAGAGCTTGTCAGGTATATGCCATGGCATTCGGTGATAAAATCTCGAGCAATCTTTGAATAAGAGAAAGAAAACAGATTAAAGAAAGGTAAAGAGTAATTTATACGGAAGATTGGCGGCATGGTTCTTGGATAATCAGATGGAGACGTGAATTGTATAATAATATATCACATCAATTCAAATCTGATGGTTGAAACAGGTAGCTCTAACGCTGTAATAATCATCTCAGGATCGAAGAAGCTAATTAAAATGGGAACTGATGATACACACACCTTCTTGTTAATAGTGTTGATAAAAACGTGCTTCCCTAACCGTTTCCTAATGAGATTCACTCAACTGCACATCGAAGTTGATTCTGCAGAGGAAACCATTCTGCATAAATTCTTGACAGTTGGACTGTTCTTCAGCTACAGTAACGTCACATTCGCACTTTATATGATTGTAGGGATATTGTTAAGAATCTGAAGTTTTCACTAAGCTAAATTTATCCAACCTCAGTCACCATCTTAAACCACCATATACTCATCATGAGACTTTACCATTGATCTGTCAAGAGGTGAACTAGGCAAGGATGCAGATGTGGAAGTAAACTAATTATTTACACGTAATATAAGTTTCTTGCTCTTATCTGCCAGCACCATGTAAGCCTTGACCAGCTCTTCCTTCACCATGAAAAGTACAGAAGCTGCAAAAACGCTCTGTACTATTTTTGTGCTCATCCCCTTGTAAAAACCAGGCAATCCCTCGTATCGCACCATTTTGAATATCGCATCAAGAGTACCTGAATTTATAAAAATACAAGACAGAAAGCCGCATTATTCTGAAGTTCTCACCTGTGACACTCCAATTATGTCAACATGCAATATACAAGGATACAAAGCTAATGCGCAAGTTAACGATTAATAAAGTAAAAAAGATAAGAAAAAATGAAAATTTTACTCTATTTTTGTTTATAAAAAAAAACTATTTGTAAGAATAATACTTGAAATTTCCCTTCAAACACGAGAAAATGCAAGATAAAAAATGTGTGGTAGGGAATGGACAGGGACGTGGATCTGGTTTGATAACTAGTTTGAGGTAAGCCCTATTATTCACAACTTTGAGTTTCTTCATTTAAGGAATAAATTGCCACTTAATCTTAAAGTCTCTAATTTGCAATGGGGAATGGAGGGGTAGTTTCAGAGGCTTTGCCTCCTTAATTGAACACTTACCTCGTCTGAATGATGTGAGGACTGAAGATGTTATTACTTGGACACTCTATCCGAATGGAGACTAACAAGTCTTGTCATCAGTTGTTCGCTTACAGCTCTATTGAAGTTCCATGGTATAATCTTTTATGGCGTAATACTTTGAATCCTCGCAATTAAGAACAAGCTTAGGACTGGAAGGCAATGGCATGGTAATGGAGACGATACTTTTATATTATGTGAAATGGCAGTGGAGGACAAAGAGCATCTCTTCTTTCTTTGTAGATACTCCAAGTCAATCTGGAGCAGGATTTTACATTTGCTACCAGATAATAGCAGCGGATATGAATGGGAACAAACTCTGGAATGGGTTATTCGACACTCAAAACTAGGGTATACCAATGCAACTCTTTACAAAGTAGCTTTTACTACCACTTTATACACTGTTTGGAAGTAGAGAAATCGAAGAAGATTTATAGAAGTATTAAGAAGGGAAACATCAACTCGCAGCAAGAATTGTAAATTGGATCAGAGCTTCCATACATGCTCAAAATGCACAACACAATCTTTCCACTGACATGAGGAACAGAAGGGAATTATAGAGTACTCAATCTTTGCTCTATGTTGATCTTTTGCAATGTAACATAGCCCCAGAATCCTCAGAGTTTTTGTAAAGTTAGTTAAGGCTATAAGCCTAGAACTCGTTATAATGTAGCTATAGCTTTGTCTATAATTAATTCAACATTCATTTTTCATAAAAAAAAAAGTTAGGTATATGTCAAAATTATTTCCACTTGTAATAAAACGATCAACAAGGATAAATGATGGCAAAACCCAATAATATAAAAGACATGCTATGAATAGAAACTAAAAGGACAATTAGTGGATAAAACAGACAGAATTTACTATTCAGAAATTTGAATTTTGTATCTGGAATACAAACCCGAGTATCTCAAAGCATTACTTCCACCAATCTCCTGTTTTGCTTGAAGTCGGGACTGCCATTTGAAAAATAAGGAGCAACTTTAGGCAAACCATGCAAAAAGCGTGTGTGAATTTGGCTGAGTGGGAGCATCTGCTCACAGTGGGAAATGGGAATAAGCTCATGTCAATGTTAAGCCCACAATTTCAGTTGTTGCAAAGCAGGTTATGGTAAAGCAGTCCTCTTGAACACACAAAATTATTGCAAGCCGTAAAACCTTGCCAAACATGAATACTGGAGTCTCACCAAAGGCTTTAGAGCTTATGAGTTTTCCTACTGACTGTCAGAAACTATCTCCAGATTTTGCAAAATGTTAACTTAGAGATACATAGTCAGTTAAAGAGGGGCAGTTATGAGTCATATCATCACGCGTCTTTTGCATCTTTCCAGGCAATGTTTCTAGGATGAGACAAGGGTAACTGATTCCGAATTTACCTTGACAACTAATAATGGATAAGTTGAGACAGTTGCTCCCAATTTTGCCAAAGCTCCTAGTAGAAACACCTATTCATAAATCAAGAGAACGTTACATATAAGCATGAAAAGGTCCAATATTTAGCAAATAACAGAAATTCCTGCAGTGTAATTATAAAGGTCTTACTAATCCTAATTATCTCAAGGTAGTGTTATACCTCCAGAGCAGTTACATCTTTATACCCCTGCTTGTTAGCGGATCGTTTAGCTCGAAGATGCTTTAGTGAGGTCTCGTAAATCATGAACTGGATTGATGGGTTGCAGACCTGCCATGTCCAAATCTCAAGTATATGAATGACTGAAAAACTGCTTTCTGACTTATGATTTGATAATCCAAATCAGACCAACACTAACCATAATAAGGGTAGGGACGATTCCTTTCCAGAATCCAATAATTCCTGCTTCATTATAAACTTCACGAGCCTGAAATCGTTGAGCACACAAAACGGCATCAAAATACCAGCTACTAAGATAACTCCAGTATTACATCATCCCTATGACCCTAAAACGCAAGCATTGTCAAAAAGGAAAGAAAATGAAATAACTATGAACCGCTTGCAAAGTCCCATATGGATGAGGCTTTATGGAATCAAGTTCAGCCAATTTCTCTTGCAATGTTGAACCAGAGGTCTCATGCAATAAAGCTTCCTTTTTGGCCTCCATAATATTCCTTTCTGCTTGAGTGTGTGTCTGGGATCACATAAAAATTGTCACGCACCATTGATTCAAAATCACGATTAGAACAGTAGTTAAGCATCCCAAGACAATTATGAATCAATCTGGTCCGTGTCTCGTATATCTGACATGGAACTACTGTCATATATATATGCATGAATATCTTGAAGAAAATGAGCTAAGGAGTATCCAGTAGCCTCCCCCATCAAGACCAGAAGTAAATACAGCTGCTAGTGTCTTTCCTTTTACTTGTGCGTATTGTGGATGGAGCTAGATCACTCAAACGTGACGAAGTTAACAATTATTAGGATGTTAATATAAAAAGAAGTGGCTGGGTGGCTTGTCTGGTGATACATATAACTAGGACGATTTCTTTTTTTCCCACTTGTGATGGTCCCAATAACATACTGATACATATAAAATAGTATAGAATAGGTATAATACATGTTCAAATGTTATTAGTTCAGAATGATGTAAAGGGATGTATTCTAATGCATGAGGCGTTGTCATTATCAATCAACAAGAAGTCTATTTTTCTTTTTCTTTTTCTTTTTCTTTTTCTTTTGATTTCTATTTTCTTTTAGTATTTCTTATTTTATAAACTCCACTTTCTTCTATTCTTCTTCTTCTTCTTCAATTCTTGATACAATAATCTCAAAACTCATTTGATCGTAACACATACAGGATTTGGATTATTAATTAAACGATCACGAAGTGGAAGCGGTAAGGAAAACACCAAAGACAACTAAAACATCGGAAATGTCAAAAACTTTCCAACCACACCTGCATACGCGTCACAAGAACCCATATAGGATTTGTCAGCAATACATTCAACGCCCTGAAAGATGATGATTGTAGAGAAAGGTCATCAATTAGGAAAAGGACATCTCTAATCATAAGGGAAACGTTGCATATTACAGATGAGTTAAATTGTCAGATCTCAAATGTAAATGCACATAAAGCCATAACTGACTGGATACAAGGGAGTTCTCACCCAGCAAAAGCAGCCACAACGAGCCAAGAAAACATGCCAACAGTACCATCACCACGCCCTTTGGCTTTGCGGGAAGCTGCAATCAACTCGGCCTTGTTTTTAAACACTTGATAAAAGTAGTAGTAGATTCCCTGACAGTATGAAAGAATCAAAAAAAAAAAAAGAAATCATACAAATGACTGAGATTCCAACCAAAAGATAATTAAAGAGTTCAGTGGCGAGGGCTAGTAAGAGTAAACGATAACAAAGGAAACTATCAATAGCTAAAATATGAAATGCATGATTGGCAGCAGAAACATCCCAAATGCAGAATCCATTACACTGCAATCCGGAATTCGATAAAAGCATACACATATATGGTGTAAAAAGAACTCAATTCATACGCATAAATACAGTATAAATGAACAAAAGGAGACCTGAGAAGCAGCAGTCCCGAGGAGTGAAGGCTTGAGGCCACTGTAAAGTCCACCCCATCCTTCATTTTGAATGACCTAATCAAAATCGATCAAGTTGACAAGTAGCAAAACTAAAGGAAACAAAATTTGAAAATTGTAAGCTCAAATATAATTAAAATTAACCTGAATAATCTGAAAAAGTGTAGATTTCGCGTTAGCAGTACTAGCAGTGGTAGATTGAGTGAGAAGAGGCTTGTCCTTGTCCTTCTTGGCTATTCTCTCGGTCTGTTGGCGCGTATTGACCTGCAAATTAAAAGTCCCGACGATCAATGTGAAGAAGAAGAAGATAAAACTATGAAGAGAGTAGATGGAGATGGATATGGAGGAGTAGTGTAAAGTGGCAGCAGCAGCAGTAGTAGTACTGTTTGAAGTGGATAAGTGATGATCTGAGCAATAATACCACCACCTGCTCCGGCTAATCCATTGGCCACCGCGCTTGAGCTTGAGCTTGACTTCGACATTCTTCTTCTTCTTTCTTCCTCTGCTAACTACTTCTTCTGTTACCCGATAGCCTCACCATTTCCAAAGACGTGGTCTAACGAATTTTGTTGGGAAAAAAAAATTATTTATTTATTTAGGATATTCCATATTATATTTAATATTTATTTATAATTTATAATACATATTTCAGAAGATATACTATTTATTACATAAGTCATAAGATCTATTTAAATATACGAGTTATTAATTCTCAAAAAATTAATATCATATTTAAATAAGAATAATTAATAATTAAAAAAAGTGGAAGAGAGAGAGAGTAAAGAAAGGAAAAACAAGTAGCACGCCGACACGCGATAGTCAATGCAGAGTGAAAAGAAGTCTGCGGTGGGGATGGGTAGTCATTCCTTTATTTTATTTTCATGACATAAATGCAAAATTTTATAATTATTTGTATTTAAAATTAAACAAATTATTAGGTATCTATTAAATTATATATTATAAATTTTCAAACTATAAAATAAATGATTTAATTAGTATTTAAGGCGTATATTACCATCATCATCACCCAGTTTGAAATCCCCCAATAAAGCGGGGTTTGGAGAGGTCCGATAGTACGCAACCTTACCCCTACAAAGTAGAGAGGCTGTTTCCGGTAGAGTCACATGCAAATGTGACAATGAAAAAATGATGCAGATTAAAAGAGTAAATATTTAAAAATGATACACTAAAAAAAGTAGGTAAATAAATTTAAAATAATTAAATAAATAAATAGAATAAAAGAAAAGGTTGATGTAATACAAAAAAATCTAATAGACTTGCCTTATACCGGTAGAGGCATAACAGAAATTAAATAAGCAAAAGGTAAAAACGTACCTGATGAATGTATACCTACTTAAAAGTCAAAAAAATGCAGTTTGTCCTACCGTATATCAATGTAGAATTGAAGTGAAAAAGAGTAAACACATACCTGCTTGGGACGACGATCGTGTGACACTTCTCACATCCAAAAAACTTACTGAACTGCATGTCTCGATATGTGTAACTCGGACCACACTTGTGATCAAACTCGAAGGCGAGTACAAGCATCAAACACCATAATATGAAGAACAAATAAGTGTCATACCTTTAGCAACGTATTAGATTTCACCGGCGAAGGAATTGAGAAGGAAACTTTTTGGCGATCTTTTTCTTTTGCTTCTCTCAAATTATTGAATGTAACAAGTGCAGAATATGATCTTAGATCCTAATAAATGAATCTAAAAGCACCAAATGGCTTCTTATTCCATTTTGTTCTGGCATATTTTTATAACTCAATCTTCATAGATCACAGTTCCTAGTATCCAGGAAAACCAAAGTGCCAACCTTCCATCTCAATTGCCAGGTAGCATAAGAAAATATGATTAGCAGATAACTAACACCAAAAGGATGCTATTAGAAAGGCCAAATCTAAATGAAAAAAGGCTCCTCACACTTGCCATTTTTGGAAGAAATTCATTAGCACCAATAAGATCTATTGGAAGAAGGCAGAGATTTCGAGTCCTAGGAGCTCACTTCAGATAAAAACTCTGAGATACGTACACCAAAGTAATAGCAAATCTACCATTCAACAGGACTTACTAACAAAAAACATAGCTTTCTAGTAGACTCAAAGTGACAAAAGGACACCATAATCCAAAATTTGAAAGGCAATTTTCCTCAATCCACCGGGTTAGAAACACCCAACATCAAAGGTCCCAACTGTATCGCTCAAATCAAGAAATAAGATAGTAACCAAATCATTGTTAAGAGCAAAAACCAAGATAATGAGAGAGATCTAAAGAGAAGAACAAATGAGATCAAAATCAAATGAGCATATCGCCAATTCTTTCCACTGTTTCACCGCATAAACAACATAAATCAACATTAAAACTCAAAAGAAGATAACAGAAGGAACGCACTAGAATGAGGCAGATCAAATAGAGGTCTTTTTTAAGAATAAATAAAAATAATAATAAATTAAATCAGATCAATTTAGGATGTAAATCCTTTATTTTAACATTGATTAAGTTCAAACAATCTAAAAGTTGATTGAGTCACATTAATGGTTAAAATAATTTTTTATTAAAATAATATTATTTTAGTTGGACTAATTCATATTATGTGAATTAAATCAATCGATTAAATTCATATTGTCTCCAAGGGATGGTCAAGTTGGTAGAGTAAGAGAAACATGGGGCTAAAAAGTCCTTAGTTCGAATCCACTCACATATACTCTCTCGATCGAGCCTGTCGTATAGAGCTTGCCTAGTGCAGCTGTGCAGAGTACCCGGTTAGCGTGATTTGCAGGCTATTGCATTAATCCAGAGGTTTACCAAGTACGCATCCAAAAGATAGCGGCTGCGATATTCCTCCATTCAAAAAAAAAATTCATATTCAACTTAAAATTTACAAACTTGAATGAATTTTAACATCACTTATTTAGAAATGTTATATCTTATTTTTTTAAAAATCTACTACTATGATTACGACAAATAATAATTAGATTTCATTTATAAATTCCTTTTTTTTTGGCTTCAAGTCTGATTCAATTAAACTTGGCTAGTCTAAAAGTTAATTCAGTCATATTAATGAATTAACTAATTCATCAACCAAAATAAAATTATTTTAGTTCAACTATTTTGAATTGGACCAAAATTTCACATTTAAATCTAATTTAAATTGAATTAACTCGATTCTAATTAGGAATGACAAAAATTGTTTAGTCCAACTCGGCCCAAGTCAACAATCTCGATTTGAGTTAGTCAAATTTCAAGAAGGACTTGAATTTTAAAAAAATTGAGAATTTAAAGAAGGTTTAGGCTTGGACTGATTCTTTCGACTTAACTTAAAATTCAAAATTTTTAAATAACAATGACAATTTTAATTTTTAAAAATTTTTAAAAATTAATCAAAATTTATGTTGGTTTTCTATCCCATGTCAAAAGTTGGTAAGATTAGAAGCCTCGATTAAGATTATATAAAGAGGCATATGTTTAAGATTTTATATATCCAAAACTCTCTTTCTCATAACCTTGTATATTAATTCTTGGTGTGAATTGTGAGATCTTCCTTGTAATCTTTATTTTCTATAATGAAAAGTTTTCTATTTTTGCCCGTAGGTTTTTCCCCATATTTATTAAGGGGTTTTTCACGTTAAATCTTATATGTCCCTTTTTACCTCAATTTCTTTTATTGGTATGTTTACTCTATCCAGGTGGAGTCCATCTCTTATCAGTGGTATCAAAACCCAAGGGTTGCTCAATTATACTTTGTAGTTGCAACTTATTCTAATCTTTCATATTAGAAAAACGAGTTTTTCTTTGGTATTCTTGAGAGTCAAGGGTGGTTTTTTGTTCTTGGGTTCTTGCTGGCATTTTTTTGGCATTTTTCGTTGGTATTTGATAAGAATGTCAATTGCTCAGCCCAAGCCCAAACTGCCTTTGGCTCAATCCTACCCGGTTGCGAGCCATGGTTGGTCGTGGCCTGGGGAGCTGGGATGGGTTGGCCCATGGTCGACCTGCGCCTGCCAGCCTGTGGCCTAGCCAACTCGAGCCTGCCCGACTTTGACATTCCTAGTATTTAAGGTGATTGAGTGTATGTATAAGAAAAGCTTCGTCTAAATAGATTGGATTTTAAGTTAGACCATTTGTGACCCCTCAAGCTTTTCCTGAGAATTTTCTTAGTGTACCATAATCCTATCACATGTTAAGTGGAGGTAATTCGAGGCGATTTTCCTTTTTCATATAAGAGAGTGGGAGTCAATTCTTATGATAGAAGCAATGTTGACCAAATTCGGTATTACAAAGTTTGACTGGACAAAGTTTTCGTTATGGAAATTGAAGATGAAGACAATATTAGTAAAAGATAACTGCTTAGAGGCCATTAGTGCTAGGCCGACAGATTTCACAGATGATGTCAAATGGAAACAAACATGCCTTGGCCATGTCAGATTTGCATCTTGGTTTATCAAATGATATTTTGCAAGGTGTAGAGGAAAAGAAAACAACCAAGGAGATATGAGATCATCGCACAAAGTTATATGAAATCAAGTCTCTTCATAATAAAATTTTTATGAAGAGGAGACTCTACACACTCTGAATGTCTGAATCTACTTCAGTAACAGAGTATATCAATACTCTAACCTCTCTATGTTCTCAAATTTCAAAGTTGTTGGGACATAATGTAAATCCAACTAAATGTGCGGAGATTCTACTTCAAAGTCTTATAGATTCATATGACCAACTCATCATTAATTTAACCAATAATATCCTCACAGATACTTTGGTATTTGATGATGTTGCTGCTTCAGATCTTGAAGAAGAAAGTAGATGCATCAACAAGGAAGAAAGGCTAACAAGTTCGCATCAAGCATAAGCCTTATTGATGACAAGAAGACGGCTAATGGAGCATGATTCCACTGGAAGTCACAAACAAGAAAGGTCAAAATCTAGAAGTAAGAAAAATCTCAGGTGTTACAAATGTGGCAAGAGAGGACATTTTAAAAGTGAATGTCGATTAAGGCCTCTAAAGCATCAACTTCTCAGGGATGTGTTGCCAATAGAGAAATCTTATACAGTGAAGTAACAATGGTGTTCAAGGATAGAATAGAGCTCACTGATGCTTGGATAATGGATTCAGGAGTAACGAGGCATATGACTCCTTGTAGAGATTGATTTCACACTAATAAATCTATCTCTGCAGGATCTGGCATGCATTGGGATTAGCACTATCAAGTTGAAGATGTGTGATGGCACAGTTTACACTATTCAAAATGTGCGACATGTGAAGGGCTTGAAAAAGAATTTATTATCTTTAGGACAATTAGATGAAATTAGGTGCAAGGCCTTCATTCAAAATGGAGTTATGAAGGTGATCGAAGGAGCAATTGTAGTAATGAAGGCAGAAAGGATAGCTGCAAACTTATACAAGCTTATGGGAGAGACATATATAGAAGAAAATGTAACAAAATTGCGGCACAGTAAACTTGACCATATGTTAGAACAAGGATTGAAGATTCTTGCTGAGCATAAACTACTCCCTAATCTCACGAAGGTATCATTACCCTTATGTGAGCATTACATTATAAATAAGCAACATAAATTGAAATTTAATGCATTGAATTTTAAAAGTAAAGATATTTTAGAATTGATTCACTCTGATGTATGTCAAGCATCGGTTATGTCTTTGGTGGAGCACGGTATTTTGTGACCTTTATAGATGATTACTCCAGAAGATGTTAGGTGTATCCTATCAAGAGAAAGGGAGATGTATTTCTAACCTTCATAACATTTAAAGCACAAAATGAGTTAGAGATGAGGAAGAAAATCAAGTGTCTTAGGACTGATAATGGTAGAGAATATACTGGTGATCAGTTCATCAATTTTTGTAATCGATAAGGCATTAAACGTCAATTTACAGTGCCTCACACTCATCGAAAAAATGGAGAGGCGGAGTGAATGAATAAAACTCTGATTGAAAGAATTAGAGTCATATTGAGAACTACAAGTATGACAAAGTCTTTTTGTGTAGAAAAAGTGAAGATTGCCTGCTATGTGATTAATCAATCACCAATAAGATCAATTGATTTGAAGACACCAATGGAGATGTGGACCGGTAAACCAGCAGATTATTCTTAGTTTCACATATTTGGAAGTCTTGTGTTTGTAATGTATAATATTCACAAAACTAGATCCAAAATATAAAAAATGTAGATTTATGGGGTATGCTGATGGAGTCAAGGGGTATCAACAGTGGGATCTCGCTGCTCACAAGCTCATTATTAGCAGAGATGTCATATTTGCAAAAGATAAATTACAAGAAAAAGATCAAAATAACATGTCTGAAGAAAATTTCGAAGTTGTAATGATTCAGGAAGAAAGGAAGATTGGAACAGAAAGATTCTGTAATACCCCACTCTCGCAAGACATGTACCCGACATCCTAAGTAATATCTGAGTGCGTACCCCGCGAGGATGGTATGATAGAATAATCAATTAGTCAAACACTCAAAACTCAATACAAATTTTTCAAAAAAAACTCAATCGCATGTACGGAAATCAATAATCAAATTCAGGCCCATACTTTTATTTCATAAACATCGAAATCACAATTATTATTACACTTTGATCACTCTCATTCAAAACATTTCCAATTTCAGAAGTTATTACATACAGAAAATTGTACATAAATCGCATAATACACAAATTGATTCAAAAATAGGAAAATACAAATGCAAACGCGAACGCGAACTCGAACTGATCCCAACCTCTATCTCTTACTTGAATGTAGTGGTTATACTCTAGTTTGCCTAACGAGGTAACTCTTCTGAGCCTGAAAAATATTGCAAATTTTGGATAAGTTTTGCGAACTCAATGAGGTAACCATCATCGATGGTTCACTCAATCCATGCAACATATCAATATACATAACATATAATTCACATCTCTGCATTTTGCATAAATTGTCACATATCACATTATCACTTAAGGGTAAGACAATTTTGCATTTCAACAATCAAACATACTTATTAAAATGTATATGAAATGTTCATGTGACTCTTTTCCAATTGTTACATTGTTGTGACTGAGTGCCTAAACTATCTCGTATCTATTGTGAATACCGGGCTCATTTATACTGTCAATTATCTGTTGGAGATACAGGGCTAATTTTACATAATGAGCCTTTGGCTCTTATACACTTTCTGAGTTTTAAGCTCTTTTTTATAATCTGAGCTTTAAGCTCTTTTTGAGTAGCTACTTAGGTCACAACTCTCATTATCTGATCATATGTTCATGTATGGAATGCATCAATCATAATCAATCAATCATGAAGCATTTAGTTCTTCACATTCATATACAAGTAGCACTTCCAATATCACATTCATTCATCAGAATCATCGGATTCATTGTCCGGAATCAACACAATCAAGTCACATTCTTTCAATAATTCAAACATAATATAAAACAAACAATTAATTTAATGAGACCGTCTAGGTTACTCACAGTACGCTCCATATTAGAAATTGCTTCCAAGATTTGGAAACATCTGAATGTGGACATTTTATCCTGCACATCAATATTATGCAATACACATGTTGCACATATATTAATAATTGCACAATCTTAAGTATTCATTTATGCACAAATGTGTATAAGAACTATATACAATGCATGCTCCAT
>JAOQMS010000006.1:100494-123192 GCA_027563885.1 Erythroxylum longipes | reverse complement strand
ACTCCAAACTTCTGAAAAATGAGGAATTGTTTTGAACATCCTTTGATCATTTATTCATATATCCTTCTACCGATATCTTGCACGATCCTGACTTTCAAACTCAAAAGAAAAGTCTTGGAGTCACGATCGTGCTCTTACACGATCTTGACTTTCGAACTCAAAAGAAAAGTCATGATCATCCAATTTCTTTACAAAGTCACGGTCTTGTAGAAGCACGACCGTGCTTTTCTTTCTTCTTCCTTCTTCCGGCTGCATATTCTTCTTCTCTTCTTTGCTTCATCTTTTCTTTATCTTTCGAACCAACTTCAAGTCAAATTTTAAAACTCTAAATGATAGAATTTGAATTCAATGTCTTCATAAAAAATGTAGCCATATGTCTCTAGTTTATTTCAAATTAATAATCATCTCATTTGAATAGCTATAGAATAAGTTATGGCTAAAACATAGAAGTATAATCAGTGGACAAGTTACTGCTATATTTTCCAACACTTATCTTCTAATTTTTTTAGATTTTTCACCTAACACCACTTATACAAAGATCACCTTTTCTACTTCATTTCCTCTCCATTCTCAACTCAACATAATCATAAACAAATCAAAACCTAAGATTAAAACACAAACATCATAAAATCCGATCCTCACTCATGCATATCACCATTTTATTGCACTTTCCTATATATTTTTTTCTGCATTATTACACTATCTACATTCTCTTTATTTCTTCCTCAAACTTTCATTTTGATCAATCTTTCTCATCTCCAAACATCACCATACACCTATCTCTTAATTCAAAATTCATTTTTAAAGCACTCAACACTATTCACGTACATCAACAGTGAAAAAAACACAGTATATATAAAAATCAACTTGCAAGAATTTCTGCACTCTTCTCATACATATTTCCATTGATCTTTCAACTCCAAAAATCATTTTAACACTATCTTATAACATATTGATCATCAAAACACACAAACAAAAATATCCATAAATCCACATTTCCATATTATATTCACGGTGAACATGAAAAAAATGTCTATTTTTCTCATGATTATGAAATGTCAACAAATCACCATTTTTGTTTCATAATCCAACAACTCTAAAAGATTAACAAGATACTTACTTTTCAAAAACTCCAAACTTTTCAAAAACTCCAAGAATTCCTAACTCTCATACACCCACGTACACCAACTTGAAGGTGGTTTGAGTTAGGTTTTCCTTGAGGCAAAAGAGAGAAACAACAAAATGAGAGTAGCAATAAGTAGAGGAAAGCAAAGTGCAACTTTGGTGAAGGTTCGGTGAAGCAAGATCCGAAGAAGAAGAAAAAGATATTTTAAGACAAGACAAAATAGTGTCTTTGTCTTTCAAAGTTAAAAAGGAACGTGAGCTTAAGATTTGGACACTTGTCCAATTCCTAAGACTTTAACTAGTTTCTCAACTAACTAGTTCTTATTAAACTAGTTCCATAACTCCTATCTTTTTATTCCAATTATCACCAAAATTTTCTTAATAACATCTTCTCACAAATTCTAAAGTCATCTCCATTTTTCAAAATCATTTTCTCAATAATTTCTAAAAATCATTTTTTTAAAATTCTCCAATATCATTGGTTTCTTATTTCTATTTCCTTCCATCAATTTACTCGCCAAGTGACATTTTTCCTAATATAATAACATTCAACATTTTCAAAATTTATTCTTAAAATTCACCAAATATTCTAAATCAACAATTTATATTCTCCAATTCGGATTTCAATGCAAATAAATCACAATTCTCAATAATATCATATTAACAAATCAATTATACCCGAAATGTCCTTGTATGCATGTACAATCATCTTAATGTATGCAAAAATTCAAATTCACATACGTGTATGCTACCATTATGCATGAGCATGAGATGCAGTTTTCTTAATCCCCCAGTGAGATCTCACATGTACCGCATTTTTGAGTTCTAACTCTTAATATGAGAACGGGATGTTACAGATTCTACTAAAACTATATCAGATCACGAGGAGTAAAAGCCGGTTGAATCCGAAAATACATAAGTTTGATGGTTAACTTGTGAAAGGAGAATCCCAATTTGACAATCTGATTATATTATGGTAGGTAATGTTGCATACTATCTCCTAATAAAAGATGGAGAACCATCAACATTTCGAGAAGCAATAAATAGTTTAGACGCATCACTTTGGATGGCAGCAATGCAGGAAGAAATATAAGCTCTTCATAAGAACAAGGCATGGAAGCTTGTGTCACTACCATAAGGGAGAAAGCCCATTGGCAACAAATGGGTATACAAGATGAAATGCAACAGTGATGATAAGGTGGAGCAGTATCGTGCAAGATTGGTGGTAAAAAGGATTTGCTAAAAAAGAAGGTATTGATTTTATAGAATTTATTTCACCTATAGTTTGTCTTAATATAATTCAGATTGTTCTAGCTGTGTGTGCTACATTTGATATGTATTTAGAGCAGTTAGATGTAAAGACATTGTTTCTTCATGGAGATCTTGAAGAAGAAATTTATATGCATCAACCAGAAGGTTTTGAAGAACTAGGAAAAGAAAACTTTGTTTGCAGGTTGAACAAATCTTTGTACGGTTTAAAACAGACGCTAAGATATTGGTACAGAAGATTTTATTCCTTCATAATGAGTGGAGGATTTAACAGATTTAGTACAAATCTTTATACATTTTTCAAGAGGTTCGGTAATAATAATTTCATTGTATTATTGTTATATGTTGACGACATGTTAGTTACAAGCCTCAACAAATACCGTATTCAAGATTTGAAGGCTCAGTTAACTGGGGAGTTTGAAATGAAGGATTTAGGAGCCGTAAGTAAGATTATAGGGATGCAAATTTACTGAGATAAAAATAACAGGAAGATTTGACTTTCTCAAAAGAATTACCAGAACAAAATCTGGTGATGCTTTAATATGCAAGATTGTAAATCCTTCTTATTTATTTTAAGTTATCTTCAAGTAAAAATCCTAACAGTGAAGCACAAGACTAGATATTGCATATATAGTGGGAGTAGTTAATTATTACATGGCAAATCCTGGTCAAGAACACTGGTTGGTTGTAAAGAGGACCCTAAGATATATTAAAGGGACCTCAGATGTTGCTCTATGTTATAAAGGATATGAATTTATTATTAAAGGATATGTTGATTCTGATGTTACAGGTGGCCTCGATAAAAGAAAATCTACCATAGATTATGTGTCTATAGTTGTTGGAGGAGTTCTGAGATAAGTGTCTAAACTACAGATAATTGTAGTATTATTTATAATAGAAGTTAGAGTATATGAGAGCTACACAAGCTTAAAAAGAATCAATTTGGATAAAAAAGTTTTTGGAGGAGCTTAGGCACTGACAAGAGAATATTCCTTTGTATTGTGATAGTCAATGTCTTGAATATTGCAAAGAATCCAGCTTTTCATTCTAGAACTAAACACATAGGAGTTCAACATCATTTTGTTCATGAAGTGGTAGAAGATAGAAGTCTGGATATGCAGAAAATTCACACAAAAGATAACCTAACAGATGCACTAACAAAGCCAATCAACACTGATAAATTCATACGGTATAGATCTTTGTATGGCTTGGGAGATACGTAGATAGCAAAGAAATGACAAGATAGAAATAACGGTACGAACACTGATTGATTCTCAACCAAATCTCTAAGTGAGAGATTATTAGTTTCCTATCTCACATTAGAAGTGAGTGAGATTAGAAGCCTATGTACGAAGAGGAATATGCTTAAGGTTTTTTATATTCTAAAATCTCTTTTTTATAATCTTGTGTATTAATTTTTAGTATAAATTGTGAGATCTTTCTCTTGTAATCTTTGTTTTCTATAGTGAAATTTTTTTTATTCTTGTTTGTGGTTTTTTTTTTTCCATATTTACGTCAAGTCTTGTGTGTTTTTTTTACCTCAATTTCTTTTATTGTTTTATTTGCTCTATATAGGTAGAGTCCATCTCCTATCATTTTAAATTCAAATAAAAATTTTAAATCCAATTAAATTTAAATTATAAATTCAAATCCAACCAATTATATCATCACATATTTTAAGAAGCTAACTTAGCCGCGTCATTTCCGTTTTTCTTTTTAAATATACTGGTACGACCATAGCAAATAATAAATAATAATAGTATCACCGAACCCACAGCTGGGAACAATCTCTTCGTCCAATCTCTTTCGTCCTTTCTATCTTCTTCTCTCCAAGCTTGCTTCTTCTTCTTCTTCTTTTTCTTCGTCTTCGTCTTCCTCTTCTTCTCAGCATCTTCCTTAAACGATCCTTCAGAGATAAAGACGCAGGGAGTGAAGATATCTATCGACTTTTTCTTGTTAATTTGAACTAAAATCAAGAAAGGAAACAGAGACAGTGATCAGATGGTCAAGGAGACGGAGTACTATGACGTGCTTGGGGTTAGCCCCACTGCAACCGAAGCTGAGATCAAGAAAGCTTATTATATCAAGGTATTTAGGCATTTCCCCTCACTCTTCTTCTTCTTATTCATCTTCTTCAGTTCGTTTCTCATTAACTAATTAGGTTGGTTTCAGTTTCTCGTCGCGAATTGGGGATTTTCTTTTTTTGACTATCCAATAGAAATTATAACTACACTCAGCTGCTCTAATTCATTGCATTCTCGTTTTTTTTTTGTTTTTTTTGTGTCGTGTGATTTTACTCGCAGGCAAGGCAGGTTCATCCCGACAAAAATCCCAACGATCCTCTTGCTGCCCAAAATTTTCAGGTAAGTTCCCAAAGTTACGAGGAGGATTTTGAAAATGTCATCTTCTCATATCTTCTTATCTACTTTCTGGTTGCTTGTCAATTTAATTATGACCATCACTTTCATATTTAATTACTTGTATTTTGTACCAATTTAGTTCATCTTTTGGGAGGTTTTCAATTTTTAAAACCAAACATCTTATGTTAATTAGATATGTCTAAAAATCATTGTGACGACATTACCTAAATGGAGGTCACTGTTCATCTTTGTGTGATTAACATTTGATAGTCTCTTTAGGTGCTAGACGAATATATTATCTTGTTCTACTGGTCAAACTAACTCTTTCACTGCAGAACCACATATCTAGGACTTGGCAGTTCATTTTGTTTAGTGTACTTGGACAATACCATATATCAGTTCGCTTTCTATGCTACTGTGCATCAATTTTCATTCTATATTATATATCATAGTATATATATAAATTGTCAGTATAACGAAATGATATGACTAGATTCAAAGGATCTTTCCGTGTTTCATGATTCCATAGAATTTTTTGATTTGTCATTTAGATTTTATGTTCATGACTTATTCATTATAGTAGTTTATATATACTATTATAGTATTAGAAATTTAGAATAGTATTCGATTCTATAAATCTTTTTTTTTAATATATCAATCTAAATCTAGCTAAAAATAAATAATATATATATATATATATTAGGAACTGGTATAACACTGTTTGTAGGTCATAATTATGCTTGCTCTTACCATAGTTCTTCCAATGTGAGGTTTGTGGGAAAGGGTTTGGTGTGACGAATATAACGCCACATGGAAGATGGTAGCCTCTGTTAAATGTTTATCATTTCCATCTCATTCAGATGGTTAATTTGAAATCTCACTAGGGTGGGCCTCACTTGTTTTTATATATATATATATATATATAAAACCTTATTAGGAACTAGTATAACAGTGTTTGTAGGTCATAATTATACTTGCTCCTACCATAGTTTTGATGAGAGGTGTTTATTAGTATCATATTACAATAACAATTGTTTTGTTTGGCCTTGCATAAACGTTGTGATATAAGGGAATATAATTTACATCATATTTAGAATCATGCTTTGTAACCATGTAATACTCATTATATAATTTATGTCAGCACCATTATGTAATGTCTCTTACTAGTTCCTTCCTCAATACCATTATATTTCGCTACTTCCTACCAGACATTACCTAAATGATGTTTTAAGACCTTGTAAATTTTATATACATGCTTGAACCAAATATATTCCCTTTTGACTTGTTTCCTCAAAGGCAATGATATTGTATTTGTTACTGGTTAGTCGTCTACTGTGAGCCATTATTCTTCAAGTCTTGTGTTCCATAAAAATGTTGGTAGTATATAGAACTATGACAGAACGAAATGAAGTAGAATTTATAAGTAATCTTTTGAAACTAGTCAGTACTAACTGGATCACATATAGTTTTGGTTTTTCTATGTTAACTTTATGAGTATTTTGCATGGTTGGATCACACTACTAGCTGATGAATATCCCAAGATCGACTGGATAACATACAGTAAATAGTAAAAGATTAGAAATGGTCTGTTGAGTTTTGTTTGATCTGGATTCAGGTGTTGGGCGAAGCTTACCAAGTGCTAAGCGATCCCACACAGCGCCAAGCATATGATGCTTATGGAAAATCTGGAATCTCAACGTGAGTTTACTAATCTTAACAATTTCATATGTATAAGATACCTGGTTCAGTTATTTCTAGGTACACAGACCTCTATGGCATTGACCCTTTTCCACGCTTCTGATACTTGAATATTTTGCTTTTCCAGGGAAGCAATTATTGATCCTGCAGCAATATTTGCAATGCTTTTTGGTAGTGAGCTTTTTGAGGATTACATTGGACAGCTTGCTATGGCTTCCATGGCTTCATTAGACATTTTTACAGAGGGGGAACAATTTGATACCAAAAAGCTGCAAGAGAAAATGAGGGTAACTCTTCTATTATTCTGTCATTTAGCAATAGTTCAAATCCTTGGATAGCTTAAATATTTAGCACACTCATTTATCATGCATTGAGAGGAATATTTTGGAGTTAGTATTATTTTTGGCCATGATTTGTTTAACACCTTTGTCATTGCTTTGGTTTTCTGATCCGTATTTGAAATAGAAACTAGACATGTGTTCATTTCAGTTTACATTTTTCTGGTTAATCTTCATTGTTGTTAATTATTATCTAAAATTTTTATTACGGACAGGTTGTTCAGAAGGAGAGAGAAGAAAGACTTGCAAACATACTTAAAGATCGACTCAACCAATATATTCAAGGGAGCAAAGAAGAGTTTGTTGCTCATGCTGAAGCTGAAGTAGCCAGGTTGTCAAGTGCAGGTAGATTTTAGTGTTCGAAAGTAGTTAGTATACTGTCACTGGTGGGAAATGACAACAGACAGGATTAGCATAGGAACCCTAATGTTTCTGTGGCTGCATTATGAGCATTATGTCTTGTTATGTTATAGGTTCTTTAACCAACATAGATGCTTTTGCTCTGAATTCATGATAATACAAGGAAAAACCTTTTGTCTATTTTAACTTTTTCTTTTTGACTTTAGGCCTTTCATTTGTTATTTTGGTGGGAGTGGAGGATACAGAATATGTAAACTAACTTCTTTAACTTGTGTGGTTTAGGCGCGGTACTTATGGACTTTTCTGTTGACTGGATCTACTTTTAGGTTGATCAGACCTACTTGAATTGCATTAAAAGTTTAAAAATGTAGAGGAACACGGGAAAACTGTGAAATTGTTCAGAAAGTAATACCAAGACAAAGGTGTAAGAAAGCCAGAATGATCAAGGAAACTAGAGGTCATTGTAGAAAGAGAGGAGGGGTTAAGAGAAGGATATTCCAAGTGAAAACCATCAGGTTAAATATTCTGTGAGGACTGGACTTAGGGATTCCTTCTCAAGGTATCACATCTGCTAAAGGAGAAATAATCAGTGAGAGAATAGTGACATGTATAGCTGGACAAACAAGATTTGAAGAGAAGGATATTCCTGCATGCTTTCATGATTCAATATTTAGATTGGTCGAGTAAAGAGAGAACAACAGTGCAATTTTCTTTACCATTTCGTCAACGCAGCTTCTTTTTGGCATTAAAACCAAATTTAAAGAAAGTCCTCTTGCATCCTCCACAGATAGGGATTTACTTTACTGGTCGGCAGGAATGAAGGAAATGAAAATTACCAAGTCTTATTTTTTCCTAGCTTGCCTATTTTTTGCTGTTCATTTACCTTTCAATAAAGGACATTCTGTCGCTGTGGTTCAGTGCTTGGGTACTAAATCTTTTAGCTTACTTATACAAGCTGCGTGAATTGCCTGAACTCTCGGCCCACAAGTTATTTTAAATTGATCCTGTGAAGCCATCATCTATCCATTGTTTATTCATGTCACCAGCATGTTGGCTTATCCTGAAAGACTTCTGACATTATTATGCAGCCTATGGTGTTGATATGTTGAACACAATTGGCTATATTTATGTACGGCAAGCGGCAAAAGAACTTGGAAAGAAGGCACTATATCTGGGTGTGCCATTCGTTGCAGAATGGTTTAGAAACAAGGGCCATTTTATTAAATCCCAAGTAACTGCGGCTACAGGTTAGTCAATCCCTACCACTGGCCAATAACCATGAAGCATACTTAGCTATCTTTTCTGCATTTTGTTCAATGAATACAGGGACCTAAAGGAGGGAGATTCTGTCAAGAACAGTTATTCATTTGCCTTAACTGGTTAAATGATGATCCTTTCATAATTCACATATAACGAGTTGGTTTGGTTGAAATTTACCTTTTAGATCCGGAAAAAAAAAAGTAGAGATCACTATTATTTTCTGATTGTGATATTAAGTAGTTTCACAATGTGCCTGTTGTATACATGTCTCTTTTCACGCTGATATTCCGTATGATATAGTTTAGGCATCTTTTAAACTAGAATTCACTTCCTGATACTCTTGTGTATGCTGAAATTCATCTGTTTGTATTTTTGCTGGTGGTATATAGGTGCCATTGCATTGATCCAGCTACAGGAAGATATGAAAAAGCAGCTCAGTGCTGAAGGAAACTACACTGAGGAAGAGCTGGAAGAATACTTGCAATCCCACAAAAAGTTGATGATTGATTCTCTGTGGAAGCTTAATGTAGCTGATATTGAAGCGACTCTTTCCCGTGTTTGTCAAATGGTTGTTTCTTCATTAGATTAATCTTATTGTTGGCCAGAAAAGAAATACCTTGCTACCTGGTCCAAAATGCTTGGTCATAATTCATTTATGGCTTATCTAGGTGCTTCAAGATAACACTGTCAAGAAAGAAGAACTTCGTGCACGAGCTAAAGGATTGAAAACCCTTGGTAAAATTTTCCAGGTATTGCTTTTACTTCTACCTTTGTTATTTTTCCTTTGTATTCAAATTTAACAGATTATGTTAAAGACTTTGGAAGTTATGTGAATGTAGAGGGTTAAGTCAACCAATGGAAGTGAGGTTGACAGCGTGCTAGATGGTAAACTGCATAAACTGAATGGAACTGAACCAAGCTCTGATGCTTGCTCTCCTGGCACATCACCAAGATCGAGTAATCCTGAAGAGCCATCTCATACGACATTGACATCACAGGTGCTTTCTTTAAACCCCTATGTTAGTCTTAAATAAAGCATCTTTTGCTGGACAATCTCTTTTGATCATATTTAACACCGCGTTTTCTTGAAATTATTGAAGAAAAAATCTGTGCTTTCCAAAGTTATTGTATGTGTCAGGGAAATTAGAGAAGAAAATACTTCCTATATCTACTTTGCTCCACAAAAGCATCATCAGAAATTTACAAACACACATCTACTTAACACCTTGCCAATACATACCTTGTAATAAGGTGGGAGAGGTGATGTGGATGCTGCCGCTTAATACATACGAGTTCCAAGGGTTGTGGACGGGAATTGAGTTGTAGTTGTTGCTAATTAGCGGTCACAAGTTACCAGAATCATTGTTCTCTAATTATCCCGTAGTATTTCCTGCTTACAGTTGCCTCCTTTTTCCTGATATTGTATGAAAATGAGAACTAGCATGTTTTCTTCTTGTCCGTCTTCCTAATATGACTTTATTATGGAACAATGTAGAGTCCCTATGTGGAGGCTCCACAATTTGCTAGTGGCGTGCAATTTAACTATAACTTTCCCCGGCCAACGGCACCTCCTGGTGCTCAGAGACATTCTTCAACAGGCAGCGACCGCATGTGAAAATAACCTCACCCTATGGGTGAAGGCCTGTAATTGTATACCTCGTGTGTGAAAGCTTTATGCTAGTGATTCATTTGCTGAATGACTTGTACGAATAGATGTTTTGGAAAGACCATTAGGTTGGTGATCTATTGTACGAATCATGTTATTTATTGAGGTAGAAGGGGTGGGAGGGTGATTTTATAGAAGCTTGTATTTACTCGATCATTATTGTAGTTTGTGCATTTCGTTGTGCTCATTGTTTCGCAGATGTATATGAGAAGCAGGATACAAGTTGATATGTTAGGTGAAGGGAAATGGTTTGATTTCTTTCTCCTCCCTCTCTGCCTACCACTTACATATCTTTATGCCAGACTAATTTTCTGCTCTCAGAACTTAATTCTGATAGGTAATGCGTATTTATGTTTCGAGGGAGAGATGGACAGAGAGAGAGAGAGAAATTATGATGGTGTATTTACTATTCAGATGCAAGGACTTTGCTTGAGTTTACAGGAACGTGTGAAGGAAACAGCATAATCACACGAGGAGGTTGTTTTCTTATGATTATCATGTGCAATGTTTAGTGCAAGGAAAAAAGGAAAGAGCCCCAATCACACTTGATTTAGAAAGAAACAAATGTTCTTTGTTTAAATTAATACAGATGGATATGGAAGATGTGTTCGAAGTTTCATTCGTTTTCTCGTGTCACCGACGGAGCTAAAGTGAGAATTAAAATTGTCTATTCTATTGTGGGGACAATATCTCTTCGTAGTATACACTATTGAATTATGAGATACGCGTTTTTAAGAAAGGAAAAATTGGAAACTGAAGGATCTATGGTAAAATGTTTGTCTAGGTTCTATATATCATTGGGTTGGAGATTTGAGTACGGAGGAGTTAGATGTCTGTTTGGTTGAGCTTATATTAGTAGAATTTTTCTGAGAAGAGCTTTTCTAAGAAATTAGTTGATTGGTTGACTGTCATTTAAAAAAGAGTTTTTTTTGAAAGAGTTTCATACAATAGACTATTTGGTAACACAAAAATAAAAAATGCTTTTAAATTTAACTATTTTTTATTTTGTATTAAAAATTATTTATGTATATAAATATTATTTAAAATATATTAAATAATATGCAAAGCAAAATATATTAATTATTATATAATTTTAAACCATATGAAATGTAAATAAAAATATACCTAATCAAATTTTTTGTATGGATTATAACATAAGTAAAACTAATATAAAAAATAAATATTAAAACATATAAAAAAATTTAAACAATATTATATAAACCTCAAAATAAACATAAATATGTGTTTTTAATCATTGTAAGAATTATATGTAAAACATAATGATAAAAGAGACTAAAAAATAGGCTTATTAATTAATCTGAAAAATCTATATAAAAAGTGTTTTTTTAAAGCTCCAAAATTTAAACTTCTTAAAAGACTGTATTTTAGCTGCCAAAAAAATTATATCAATTAAAAAAAAGTACTTTTTATTTTATACCCACTTATTTAAAAAAAACTTTTACGAAAAAAAAAACTTTTATTTTCTAAAAACTCAACCAATAGGTACTATGTGTCATTAGTTTGGAGATTTTAAGAAAAGATGGCATTTTCACTCTTCCATTTATTTACTCTTTGTTTGGTCCAATTATTATATCTTTAGATCGCTACTTACGAAGGAATGGTGGTAGAGTAATCGAAATAATGAGCACTTTACGTTCGCAGTAGGAGGAGCGAGAACGAGATGAACTAATGCATTGGTTCCTTTTTTTTTTCCTGATTACGATATTTTTATTATATTTTATTAAATTTTATTTATAAATTTACGTGAACTCTATATATATATATATATAAGATTTAATAAAATAAGGGTGAAATAGAAAAATTGAACCAGAAAATTTAACTGAGTAATTCAGCAACCATTAGAATATAATTTGCTTTTGTTTGGTGTTATGAATAATCGAAATAATGAGCACTTTACGTACGCAGTAGGAAGAGCGAGAAGGAGATGAACTAATGCATTGATTCAGGAACCATTAGAATATAATTTGCTTTTGTTTTAAGTTTTGAACTTCAGTTAAGAAATGTTTATATATACATGTACATAATTTAAGTTACGAGTTAAAACGTTATAATAACGGAATGAAGAAGAAGAAGAAGAAGAAGTAGGATTTTCATTGGGTGGATGAGATTGAGACGTCCTTTTCCCTAATAACGTATCAACCTTCACTTTTGTTTTTACTTGAATAACGTGCAGTACCCTTCATTTTTACATGCAAATGCGATACACAACTCTAAATGAAAAGACAATAACGTGTTATTAGGCAAAAAGAAAAGAAAAAGAAAAAAAGAGGAAAGTGAAAATTACGTTAAGGTAAGGTAAGGAGAAACAAAGCACCAAAAACATCTCAAAAGGACATACAAAACATGGACACTAAATCTACCAACTCCATTACCACACAACTCGAATTCTAGAGAGGAGGGAGCCTCAAGCTTTACTCTGCTTTGCTTTGCTTTGCTTTGCTTACTCTCCTACATACACTTCCCTTCTATATCTTCTTCTTCTTCACCTCTCACTCTCTTACAATTAAGGAGAATCTTTTCTTGCTAGATTTGGATCCATTTCTTTTCAATTTTTATGTAAATTTACTCACTTTCTGCCAGAATTGTGGCTTTTTCTTTCCTCTTTCAATCCAATCCCTCATATATTCACCTTAATTACATGCCCATCTATCTCTCTGTTTCTACTTCTTCTTCTTCTTCAATTGCTATTACAGACAAAACCCAGCGCAATCCCAATCGACCCACCTACGCCAAACAAGTTTTGGCATCATTTTCTTGGCCGACAAACACAAAGTAAGGACCTTTTCTTGTCTGGGTTTTTTCGCTCTTTCCAATCTTCACTTACCCTCTCTTTCTCTCTTTTTTTTAAAGAGAGAATTGAGAGAAGAAGATCTGGTTATTCTCATTTTCATCTTCTTTTCTTTTGTCGTATATAAAAACCGGATCTTGGGGTTTTCTTCTTCTTATTATAGTGTGAATCCGATTCCTGCCCAAAACAAAGTAACTATTAGCACATAAATAAAGATTTCAAATTGTAAGAAGAGAAAAGGGAAGTTGTGAAAATGGAGGGCGAGAACAAGAAGTCGGCTGTTTCTGATGTAGGGGCATGGGCAATGAACGTTGTAAGCTCAGTGGGTATCATTATGGCCAACAAGCAGCTTATGTCTTCCAATGGTTACGGTTTCGGCTTCGGTCTGTTCCTTCTTCCTTCGATTTCTTCTTTAACAAAAGAAATAGTTTGATGATTTCCTTGGTTTTGGAGTTTTGATCTGTTCAATATTCTACCGATCTGCAAATTTCAGAGTTCTTTAATCTACTAATTTTGAATGAGAAACGGATTGGTTTTTTGTGGGATGTAGCTACTACCTTAACGGGATTCCACTTTGCTGTGACGGCTCTGGTGGGTCTGGTATCAAATGCAACTGGTTTATCAGCTTCTAAGCATGTTCCTTTCTGGGAACTCTTCTGGTTTTCTCTTGTTGCCAATACCTCCATTGCTGGCATGAACTTTAGCCTCATGCTTAACTCTGTTGGCTTCTATCAGGTACCATTCTTCTTCTTTGCTTCTTTTCTTGCTGTTGTGATTCTTACTCTGTAATTATTCTTTAAGCAATTAATGTACATATGATGCTGAAGATGGAGCTTTCCTTTCTACTTGGTTCTTTTGTTATGCTGTACAGATTAGATGATAAACACTCCGAAATTAAAAACAGTCGCTATAGAACAACTATTCTCTTCCTTGTTGCAATTTATATTGTTGTAATAAGCAGATCTACTTCTTTCTTCAACTGCATTTCCTCTTTTCTTGAGATGAAAAGGAAAAGCTTGTTACTGATCCTTGTTTCTCCATTCACACAGATCTCTAAACTCAGCATGATCCCGGTGGTCTGCGTGATGGAATGGCTTCTTCACAACAAGCAGTACTCCAAGGAAGTCAAAGTATCTGTTTTGGTTGTCGTCATAGGCGTTGGCGTTTGCACCGTTACTGATGTCAAGGTTAATGCCAAAGGTTTTATTTGTGCCTGCATAGCTGTTTTGTCTACCTCTTTCCAACAAATTGTAAGTATTCACTTGACATGCCCGTTTTTAATCCACCTGGTTGTACAGTATCTAATGTTGCTATTTTGTTTAGCCTTTTGATTGCCTACAAATCTCAGCTGATCTTGAGTTGCCAGTCGTTTAGTTTAACTGTTCGATAATCTTCACTGGATGGATTCTTGATAGTGTTTTTGGATCAATGTTTGATATATATCTGTCCCTTCTTGCAACAGACTATCGGTTCTTTACAGAAGAAGTATTCCATTGGATCATTTGAATTGCTGAGTAGAACAGCTCCAATTCAAGCAGTTTCTCTCCTTGTCCTTGGTCCATTCGTGGATTACTCCCTTAACGGCAAATTTATAGCAAACTATAAGATGTCTTCTGGTGCCATCGTAAGTACTAGTCCCTTTTCATCCTCTCGGACTTTTAGAAAATCTATCTATATACTGGAGAAGAAAATGTATACCTTCTATCATCTAAACGAATGATGTCAATTTGTGCAGTTATTCATAATTCTTTCCTGCTCCCTCGCTGTATTCTGCAACGTGAGCCAATACCTCTGCATCGGAAGATTTTCTGCAGTTTCGTTTCAGGTCTTAGGTCACATGAAAACAGTTTGTGTTCTCACTCTGGGATGGCTGCTTTTTGATTCCGCGTTGACTTTCAAGAACATAATGGGGATGATTATAGCTGTCCTTGGCATGGTAGTTTACAGCTGGGCTGTGGAGGCCGAGAAGAGTTCTAATGGCAGCAAGACTGTTCCCCATATAAAGAACAGTTTGACAGAAGAGGAAATCAGACTTCTGAAGGAAGGAGTGGATACCAACTCTGTGAAAGATGTCCAACTTGTTGAATCTAAAGTATAGATATTCACAAGCGAGCCGCAATCCCTTGAACCGAATATGTAACGAAACACGGGAATATCTTCATTTGTTGAGTTGAACATAGTGTCATTTACCTTTATTTTTTCTTTTTTGTGTTTGGAAGACTTCATACTATCCTCCATCAGCTGACCCATCCCACCTGCAATATTTTTATATCATCTATAGTCAATGTGTTCATTTATTTCATTGTTGTTATTCCTTGTGGATCAATTCATGGACAAAAGGAAAATGTAAAACCCCAAAATGTTAGTGAGAAGCATTGGGCTATAAAAATGTGTTCTTGTCTGTTGAAATTTTTGTTCTCTGTATTCCTATTGATGTTGGATGGTTGATGTTGTTACAATGTGCATGAATATTGGAGAAGAAAGGGCAAGGCCGTGTGTGTGTGTTTGAGGTTGAGTGCGAGTTAAAAAGATGTTAATGGCAATTAATACGTTATTAGTGCTATGAGAAGTTGACCCGCCGGTCGATGCAGTGGAAGCGGTGACGGCGGTGAGTGGTGTGAGTTTAAAGTAAAGTAAAAAGTCTGAGGGAAGGGAAAGGAAGAAGATGCGTAAGTTTGGCACTTGCCACCATCTCTTTACTTTCTCAATCTCCAACTCCTCCGACCATTAATTAATCGAAGAGCTAAGGATGTTGCCTCTTGCCTGAAGATACGACAAGTATGTCTTGTTTGTTTGGATGGAATGAGAGGAATCCTAGATTTATCGTTCTATACTTCTATTAGTCGGATTTAGATGGGATTTTTTTAAAGAAAAACTTCGATAAGCCCAATAAGAAGTAGTGGACTGAATCGAAATGAGTTGGGCTTTGATTGTGGAAATTAAAGAGAAGACAAGACTAAAGAGGACGGGAGGGTTGGGGTAAGAAGGAGACGAAGAAGAAGAAGAAGAATACAGAATATGGGAGAGAATGAGGAAGATAATATGGATTCTTTGTTTGAAGGTATGGTCTTGTTTAGTCCGTCTCAATTAGGGAATGATAAAGTTGATGATGATGATGATGATGATGATGATGATGAGCTTAAGAAGATCGGTTATGGTGAAGAAGATGATCATCGTACTAGTATTAGTAACAGAGCTTCCATACCTGAACAGCAGCATCAGAAGATACATGAAGCTCTTGATGAGAACCTGTTCTCTGACCTCACTGTAGTCACTCCCCTCCAAACCCTAAGCGAATCCCCAATTACTGTTGCTTCTCCTTCATCTACTGTTGCTCCTAGTACTCACCGACAGAGCATTTCCAGGAAGAAAAAGAGAGGTACTGGCCTCAGGAGGATCGGCTATGGCAGACTTGATGACACTGATGATGATCCCTCTTCTCTTCATTCTCCTACTCCTCCACCTGCCCTTCTTCACGATCTCGATCACCATATTACCTATATTCAACAACAAGAGCAAGATCGTAATCTACAAGAAGTGAAAATTCAGCAACAACAAGATCAAGACGAGGCGGTGGTGAAAAAGGACACTCAAATTCAATTAGATTCCTCTTCCTCCTGTTCGTTGTCACAATCCCATCCATCCTTGTCCAAATTCGAGCAACTCAAGACTCTGATTTTTGACAAGCTCAAGAACGCTCGCCAGCTGGTTGCTTCTGCATCTGAAGCACGCAAGGAGGCCATAAGCAGACGAAGACTTGCTGCTCAGGATCTTCATTTGGCATCGTCTACCCACTCCCAACTCGAATTGCAGTTAGAGGAGGCCTGTGAGGCTGAAGATTTTGAGAGAGCTGAAAGGATCAGCGACTCCCTGTCTTCTGCTGAAAACGAAAAGCAAGCTCTGGTCCTCGCTCTCAAAGATGCTCAATCCCACTGTGATGCCATGGATTCTCAGATGGAGCAAGCTCTCAACTCCCAGATTGCTGCTGAACAAGAATGCGCCTCTCTTCTCTTCCAATTTTCCAAGGTTACTGTCACTTTTCTTTCGACATCAGTTTGAATCTCATTTTTGTATAGATCAGATCATAATGTATCTATTGGTTTCATTTCAGGATGCACAAGAAAATGCAGATTTGATTAGAGCAAAAGCGCAGGCAATCTCTTCAGATCAAATGGACCAGTGGTTTTCATCGTCTGAAGCCTTGGAGGCTAAGAGGATTGAATTCGATATTGTATCTCATTTAATCGGTGATACACGCCTTTTGGTTCATCAATCCATTCAAGATTCGATCGAGGGTGATCGGAATGAGAAACAATTTCTTCTTAAAGAAAAGGAATTACTCGCCAATCAACTTGAGGAACTCCTTGCTTTAGTCAAAGAGAAAGAGAAGGAGTTAGCAGTGAACAATGCCAAAATCCAAGCAGTTGATGAGAGGATCGCTCTTGTTGTCTCAGGTTTCCAGGAGACTCAATCAAGCATCGATTCCAAGTACGATTACTTGCAATCATGCCTATCTCAGGTACATTCAGAGAGTGAAGCTTTATTGATGAAACGGAAGGAGATTGATAAATTCCTTGCTGAAGAAGAAGCATGTGGGGCAAAACTTAGGGAAGTAGCTAGGGTTTCTGAAAGTGAAGCAAAAGAGTTCGAGGAAGAGATTCAGCTGAGGA
The DNA here is from genome assembly GCA_027563885.1 of Erythroxylum longipes. Classification (NCBI taxonomy): domain Eukaryota; kingdom Viridiplantae; phylum Streptophyta; class Magnoliopsida; order Malpighiales; family Erythroxylaceae; genus Erythroxylum; species Erythroxylum longipes. The sequence continues at coordinate 105,637 of JAOQMS010000006.1, read as the reverse complement.
AAACCCTGATGCTGTACATTTTAAAGTCTCAGGAGGACAAACTGAGTCTCGCAAAAACTGAGGAGAAGCTTATTGAAGATGTACAAATGCTCCAACAGGAAGTTTGTGCTGCAAGATCATCCCTTCAGGTTGGTTTTACTTCCCCATTGTTTATTGTCCAAAATATTTCATCACAGGATAGGTTTGGACTTAGATCAGTTTCGTTTGACCACACTTGGATTTACAAACGTAGAATACGATGTCACTAAACTATGAATGCCCGGTTCCTCGAAGTCCAGAGTTGATCTTCCTTCTATGAGAAATTCAAGACCAATGAAGTTTTTACGAATCCATGCGTAGTACTATGGAAGTTGAATTCAGCTAAAATGTGAAATTTAAAAAGCTCATGAAAACATGCTAATGGGTTTTACAATACCATCTTTTCATTGTCCATTGTTATCTTTCACGATCCGTGATTCTTTTTTTTTATTGTTCAACCACCTCATCTCCATGAAGTAAGATCTTATCAGGCTGTCAAATAATGTTCGAGTTCATCATTATTCTTTATGTACCAGTCGTTTCCAAGAGACTAAAAATTCTTCACCTGGTTCTTGCATTTAATATGGGAGTGGACATGCCAGCAACTGCATTGTTTCACTCTTCTATTCTGCCATTGGCTAAAAACTATCTTTTACTGTGTTCTAGGAGTTATCTTCTACGAAGTCAAGTATTGAGCACAATGTGTCATCCTGCAAACAGAGGATGATTTTCATAGACAAAAGAGTCCCAGAGCTGGAAGCTGAAAAGAAAGTTGCAGCTGCTGCTAGAAATTTCAAGGAAGCTGCAAGAATAGCTGCTGAGGCAAAGTCATTGAATGTTGAAAAGCATAGTGCAAAGTCGGATTTAGAAAATGCCATTTTGGAGATGGAGAAGCTTGAAGCAAATATACAAAACACGGTTAACAAATTACAGGAATCTGAGCAACTGATTTTATCCAAAGAAAAGGAGGTTGCAAAGGCTAGATTCCAGAGGTTACATTTAACTGCTGGTGCCACTTCAGCGGAAAGATTTGCTGCTCTAGAGCTCGGAGATGATAAAGAAGCTAACCTTTTATTTGCAGAGGCTGAAGCAGCAAGTGCTGAAGCTCAAAAACTTCAACCAACATACAATTTTAAGGAGGAAGAATTTGCAACCATTCCGAAACACTTCATCTCCTTGGAACTTGTTTCTAGTCTTGGCAAGAAGCAATTGGCTGAGTTGGCTGCATCTGTTGATTTATACGTCCACAGTGTGAAGTAAATGTTGTCAACGTATACACAATTAACTGGAGAACCAAAGACAGTCTAATTTCGGAAATGGCATGGCCGGAGTAAACAGCTAAATATTGCGTTCAGGGGGGACGACTGCACGATCATGTGTCATTACATCATTCTTCCAAGCTTCAACGATCTGTGTAGTAATACCTGATACATCGGCAAGATTATACTGGTTGCAGGTTTGGCAACAGATTCCTCCAACTACATTTTGGATTTCTTGTGTCATCACACATAAGGAAAAGTCCAGCTTTGGCAAGTTACACAATGATATTTACTGCGTTATTTTTGCGAATTGCAAAACTCTTTTTTAGTGTCATACTTTTGACTTTGTGTTGGTGATTGGTGTTGGGAATCATTGAATGAGTTTGCCGTGATGTTTATACTTATTTGATATAAGATGTACTTCAATCCATAATCTTTTCCGTCTTGCTGGCTTTGGTCCATAGTTGTATATGCTTGACGCCTTAAAGACTCTTATGCACCTGTAACAGGCAATGAAATTAGTTACTTGATTTTGTAACAAACTGTCCAAAATTAGATGTGTTTATGCAACAAGAGGGGACATGGATCTATATACCCTGTGCTATGATTGGTTTCCATCATAAGTGGTTAATATTACATTGCTGTTGCAAGCTGAACACTTCGTTACATGCATAGAAATTTTTATGCTACCCCTTGAAATGAAAAGCTGCTCAATGCACTTGGATTCTGGAAGTACTGATAAGGATTTGGGGAAGAGATACCCACACAACAGCAAATAACAAATATGCAGCTTTTAAATGTCAATTGCACCCTAATGAAGAGTTCAAATTCGGAGTCCGAATTCAAAGAATGTATGCGCCCTTGGATTGCTGGTGCATATTCATATTCACGAGGTGTGCAAAGCTTCATATTTTCCACACAATCTATAGGTAAGAAAAGAAGATGAATTTTGTTTCTCTTAAAGCACAAGTTATTCGCCTAACTACTGCTAATTACACTCCAATCCACATTCTTCTAAAGCTGGTCCATGAGACCTGGCAAGGAAGGGATCAATCCGAACCCACAGAAGAGAGAAGATGGAAGCAAGTAAAATAGACCAAACAATTATGATTGTGGGGGTTCTATTCTGCCTCCCCAAGAGTCCTTTCAAGAAAGGATAGAGATGAACTATCACCCAGAAGGCAAAAAACAGCTTCCCAAACAATGGACCCCAAGAGTCATAGCCATTATTTATTGCATTTGAAATACCGGCAACAACTCCAATCAGGTTTATTATCAGTAGAGTTGTTGGTGGAATTAGCAATGTCGTCCACTTAAACGTGTACAGCTCCGAGAACTGCTCATCGTCCCCTGCTTTTGATGTCACCGTAAAGTTCGTATCGAAACCAGCTAGAACCTTTAAAAGCCCCTGGAAGACTGCAAAAAGATGAGCCGATACCCCTCCAATCACCCAAAATTGTTCATTTCTCCACCATTCATCAATGCCAACACCACTCCATCTCATTTCCAATATATTTGTTGCAAAAATACAAATGAAAAGGGACAGGAACCACAAGCTTGCAACGTTGCTGAGCTGAAATGTTAAACAGAAAATTATGACAATGAATACGTCCCATGAAAAAAATAACAACCGAGTAATGTTTCAATCACAAGTCAGACAGTTATAAATGGTATACCTCAGGAATTATGAATTTCCCTGTCAGCAAGCACACAGCAGGAAGAGTACAATATGCCAGGAGAGGAATAGATGTCCATGGATACACAGTAGCGTTTATGTAGGACAGACGCTCTAGACACTTCAAATTCCCTCCATAGCCGTACCAGAGAGGGCAGTGCCTGCTCAGAAATATTTCAATTGATCCAAGAGCCCATCGAAGGACTTGGTGCAGACGATCAGAAAGATTGATGGGTGCAGAACCTTTAAATGCAGGCGTAGCAGGCATACAATAAATAGATCTCCATCCATGACAGTGCATTTTAAAACCCGTTAATATGTCCTCTGTAACAGAACCGTAAATCCAACCAACCTGGAATAGAAGAAACGTCAACTTGAGTTAAGATTTGTCAATGATGAAAATTCTATGCAAATTGCGAAATTGCTCTACCTCTTTTCCCCATTCCGTTTTATCTTCATAACCGCAGCTAATGACATGTATAGCTTCGACTAGCAGAGATACAGGGCTGGCACTTTTAAGCGTACCACCATTATCAAGCAAGGTAGAAGCTACAAACACCGGAGACTGTCCAAACATCTTTTCCATCTTTTTCTCTGACGCGACAGTCAAATCTTTTCCTTCTTTTCCTGCATAAAAGCCAAATTTACTTACCAACTGAGCATAAAAATTAAGAAAGAAAGAACTCCAAGGGGAAGCATATTCATCAATATGGCCCGAAAATCTCAAACTAGACAGCTGGGCACAATTATGAGTGCAATATTGATAACTTTCTTTACAGTCAGCAACTAATGAAATCCACAGTAAAGGAATTATCTTCTCAAATACAGCATTGAATCCTTATCAAGTTTAAACTTTATGGCAAATCACCAACAACTACATTACTAATCTTTTGCACACGGCTGAGATCTGCAAGCTTACTCAATTGGCAATCGGAGTAATCAGACTGAGTGGGAGTGTTGGGCGAGCTTAAGCTAGAGTAACTGCAAACTGCGATGGTATTGTCTTACTAAGACTATAGTGACCCTAGAATTTGGTAACTGAAAAACTGGCCACCCAACGTCACAAGCATTACCTTCAATGCCCTCTTCAATACCCTCCAGAGCACCTATTGATAAAGATGCCCCGGAACTTCTCTTATTCAACTCTGTCTTTAGCTTGTCTGTCTTCTTTTTTATCCTTCCAGAACAACAACCACAGAACCATTTAGGCCAGCAGTTGAACGTCCTAGTTGGGGATGTCTTTGCTTTTGGAGCATCATATCCGTAAAGTGCCTGCCTTCTAAACACACATCCAGTGCCAACATATATTGGTCCTTGAATACCGTCTAATCCTTTCATATTGATCTGTGATGGTGGAGGAATTATGCATCATATTGCAAATAAGAAACAAGCTATAGAGAAACTAGGAAGGTCAGAGTATTGGATGCTTACATCAAAGAATACGGTGTTCCTGTTGGCATATCTATCATGCCTGTCAATACCCTCAAATCGCTGAGGGAATTGAACATAGCACACTTTATTTCCAAGCAATGGATCCATCATAAAACACATTGCTTCTCTAAGAGCTTTACTGTTATTAATGTAGTGATCACAATCCAAGTTTAAAAGATAAGGAGCATTTGTAAGAACGGCAGAGACCCTGACCTGATCGAAAGATAAGCCCATGAATAATTTATAAAATTGCATCCTGTTATATGAATTTGAAATGTGAAGGATCAGACTTCCATTTCTAACTACTCACCAAAGCATTCATAGCTCCAGCCTTTTTGTGGTGATTAAATCCAGGTCTCTTTTCTCTGGAGACATATACAAGCCGTGGTAATTCATTTCCATCCCTATCATGCCTCCGACTTTGGCCAAGGAAAACCTATGAAGCATCGAGGATAGGTCCTTAACCGCAGAAGATATCAAATTCAGAATACCATTAAGCGAGAATTGTACATACTTGAATCATCCCAGGATGATCACGGACATGATTTCCAGGCCATGGAGTCCCATCCTGCATCGTCCAACCTTCTTCTGGAACCTTTTGGGCCTTGGCTACCAAAGCATTGATTCGAACTTTAAACTCTTCATACTCTCTCTGCATTTCACAAGTAGATATAAGTTGCTTATGTTGTGCGGAAACGCTAATTAAGTTGGAGTGAAAAATAAACAACAACAAGAACACCAATATTTTTATACTGGTTCG
>JAOQMS010000006.1:69140-95551 GCA_027563885.1 Erythroxylum longipes | reverse complement strand
TTATCTAAACACATCAATTTTGTATTGCAATGGGTCACATAGGATTCTGACCATATAAAAACTAGTCAAACCCGAAATCAAATTAGACACAGTTAAGTTTAAATATGATGGTATTCAGATTTTGAGTCATTCGAAATAGTTCAAAGCAATTTGTCAAGTTACAGTATTAGAAATCTCGGCCAGATCTGAATACGACCCGTTTGTATTCTCTCTTTATCTTACCCCGTTCAAATTTAACTAACGAGGCTTATGAATTACGGAGCCTCGAGTCGTTCTTTTCCCTGAGCCTCCTCGGCTTTCAAGAAGAAGTCTGCGAATTCCTTTCGATGTAATGCTCTCATCCTCCTCTCCCGAATGTGTTCTTACGGGTTTCTTGTTTGAATCTTACAAAGTTGAAGTTACGCCACTCGTCTGTTCGATGAGATCTCTAGAGAAGATTCTCTTTGGAGGTCCACAGGTTGCTTTAAGTGCGTTGTTCATTTTCAATGATCCAGATTCTTCGAGAAATAGGTATGAAATGGAGGTGATTAAGCGTTGAGTATTTTGTGAATATACGATTCTGCGTTCATGCACATTTTCTGGGAAGCAAAGCTAGTGGAATATGTTCTGAAGCTGTAGGTAAATAAAGGAGACTAGTGAGCGGGAAAATTTCCTGAAATAGGCTTAATTCAGTGAATTTCCATCACCTGACCAGCGGAAGAACGTCTCCGATAAACAGAAGCAATTTTTTTGCTGCTAAATTCGCAAAAATCCCATGGGTTGCAGAGCTCAAAAAACTCTGTTTTGCGGTGGTTCGCGGCGTTTCCGGCAGGTCGACCCGTTTTGCCGATTCGGTCCGGGTCGGTTCAAGTCGGGTTGGGCCAAGTTATTTCTATGTAGGTCGGGTTGAATCAAGTTGGGCTGAGTATGAAGGAATTTGTAAATTGTTAGTAGGAAGTGGAGACATAGGCCAACTGGATCGGGTCTTTTTAAGCAATGGTCTGTATCATTTCCGGATGTAGTCAACATGGGCCTAAACAAGTCGGGTTGGGTCAAATGGTCTCGGGTCAAGTAGGTTCAAGTAGGGTCAAGTCCAGTTAAATGAATCGGGTCGAGAATAAGTCGGTCGGTTGTATCGGATCGGGGCAAATTTTTTTCCGGTCAAGTACGTTTCTGTAATTTAATTGCAGATTTTCAGATACCTGTGGGCCACTGTTCTTACTGTCTCCATCATCTCTCTCTCTCAGACGAAAGAGAAGAGAATGAAGAAGCATCTGTTTCCTGCTCTATGCGCAGTTGTCTGAGAATATGATATTCGTCGATGCATCTTCCATTTTCGTCTCTTCACCGTTCCTCTCTCTCCACTAACTCCTGGTATTCATCTTTCTACCTTTCCTTCTCGTAGGAAAGAAAAAAGCAAATATATTCAAATGTTTACACGGTGAGAGTCAGACTCAGTACAGTAATATTGGATGTGGACGCTAATGTGCTTTCTGCTTCTCAAAGTATCTGCCGATGTTTAATATTTGTTTATTACTTTTTTGGACTTAAATTTATGACTTTCGAGTTGAATTCAGAACGTAATGAACTAGGTCAAGCCAATATTTATCAAATTACCCATTTCACTATTAATCATTTCAAATGGATAATGAATGCATCGTAGTGATTGTAAGAGCATTTGATCAATCAAATATCAGTGTTCTTTGCAAACAAGTTAGTTATAGTTTGGGAGCTTTCTAGTGTTTGGACTCTGGAGTTGGTGATTATTTTCACAAAGTATATGAATTTTGCTGATTGTGAGTTAGTTTTCAAAAAGTCGCTTTTACATTTCCGTATTTGATTTATTTATGCATATGCATTTAATAAATAAACAAAATAATATCTTAGCTAGATACAGGTCTAATATTTTATAAGACGGTTCGAACCAAGTTTAAAATTTGTTCAGAGGTTCACTTTAGAGGCTTAATATGATTTAAAATTTGATCAAAATATTGATTTTGGAAGGGATGGATTAATCTTTAATAAACTTAGCAATAAATTGGGTCAGATTGGAGTCAATTGATTCAAATTTGAGTCTTAGGGGAAAAAAATTTGTGTATTCGGCTTAGGTTTGGTTGAGGTCTAATTGGGTTTCAAGTTTTAGGCTCGAGATTGAACCTAATTGAGTGTGGATGGTTGTATTAGCAAGCTATTTGGAATCAAATGAATTGGATTCAATTCATTACTTTTATGTAATTAAATTTATTTTATGTATTTGAAATATTAAAAAAGAGATGACTTGAATTCAACCACATAATTGAATCTCATTCTTTTTATGAATACAATTCACATCTCAAATGGTGCGATTTAGTATGTGAATTGAAGAGCTGATTTTTTTCAAAACATTAATTTTTTTTTCAAATATACATATCATAAATATACAAATTACTACAAAAAATACACACATTAATTTCATATTATTTTTAGTTAAAGATAAAAAGTCATATGAAATAGTTGAATTTTATTTTTATCGTATTCCAAATAATGTAATTGAATTTAATTCTAATATTTATAAATTTATTTTAAACATTGTAAATCAAATTTAATTCAATCTTATAAATATAATTGAATTCAATTTATTAATAATTCCAATTCAAAAGTTTCTAATCGACCGGTTAAATCAGTTTATTTTGGATCAATTAGATTGAATAATTTTTGCCGACCCTAATCATGACACTCCATCAAATGGAAAGGAAAACTGATATTTTATTGGACGTGGGCAAAAAATAAAAGGAAAAAAGAAGTCCGGCGCAAAAGATACACCTGGAGAAGTAGAAAACGTAGAATTTAAGAAAGAAAAGAGAGCGAGAAGGATACATAGGGCGCCAAAGGCTAGTTTGGGATCGATATAGAGCTTGTCTGCGTTCTTCGAATGGTTGATCAAAATAGATAGATCCTTCGTTTCACAATCATTAGCCGTCGTTGATTTGGGTAAAGTAAATTACGAACCCTAAATTAATCTTTAGTGTTATTCAGATAGAGATCAAGAAGACTTCTTCGTCGATCATAATCGCAGGTGCTCTTTTTTTTTGTTTCCATTGTTCTTTGCCTTGCTGGATGCTTATTATTTACTTATGTTTCGGCCCTCGGGTGATAGATTGGGTCCGATTTATTATTGTTTGGTATAATCTTGTGTTTGTTGATTTTTCCTGTACGATGTTATTTTGATGTGTGGTCGATTCATTTGTTATCGAGAGAATTGAACTCCTCGGTGTTTTTTGCCTTGCATTGTACACGAGAATGAGGAATGAAATATAATATACTCTCTTGGATACGCTTTACCTAATTGTTTCAGCGCATGGTCATTGAAAAAAAAAAGAGTGGTTAAACAGGTGAAGGCCAATTTTGCTGGTTTTGTATCTTCCTCAGTAAATAGAGAGTAGACTTTGTTGAAGCTTTTAAACAACTTTTAACTACTTGGTTATATGTGCATCATATTAATCCCGAGTCCTGTTTCCATGGTGTTCAGGAGCAGCTTGCTTATGTTTTATGCATTATTGAACCAGACTATTAATTTCAAAGGGAGCCTTTCCTAGCATGGTTTCTTCACCATTCGTTCTCCAGGAACATGATAACTCTTTCTTTTCTAGAAAGAGATTAAAAGTTTCAGAATTAGAACATCAAGTAGTAGACTCATGTATCTCAATTGGCAACTATAGTGATGATGCTACACCATCAATTCAGTGGAATGCCAGAGAATACTTTTCTCATGGGTAATGAATTTTTTCTCTCTCTCTCTATCTTCTCTTATTATTTGCTAAATTTCAATCTCATGGTATTGGATTAGGAGCTTCCTGAGCTATAACCCATTTAATTGTACCAATTCTATTTAGGTGCTTTCTTTCTGGTTACGCTTCAACATCTTGTTGCTATTATGATGAAAGGAATGAATCAAAATCGGATTCCTCTATGAGTTGCAAGTCAAATGGTAGTGCTGGTGACCTTCCAGATTCTTGCAGTACAGGAGGAACCTTATATCAGGACAAGGGATATTATGGGCATAGGCAGCCTGCTTTTGCGAATGCATGGACATACATTAATGAAAATGGGCAGATGTGTGGCCCTTATATCAAAGAACAACTTTTTGAAGGTTTATCAACTGGTTTTCTGCCCGAGGACCTTCCTGTATATCCTGTGGTTAATGGAACATTAAGCAATCCAGTCCCTTTGAATTACTTCAAGCAGTTCCCTGATCATGTTGCTACTGGCTTTGCATATCTTGATAGAAGTGCAGCAAACAACCAAGCTGCATTTGATCATTATACTGCTCCACTCTCATTTTATCCAAATCCACAATTGATGCCCAATTCACATCCCCATCACACATCTCACGACTGCAACTCAAGACCTGATGTGTCTAACTCTGTTGAAATTTTTTTGCAAGTGGTATTGTTTGTTGGCCCTAATTTTTTTAATTTCTATTTAGCGCATCTCTCTCCCTTTCTCTTTGTATCTTGCTTGCTTTCTCCAAGAAGCAATTCAAAGTACTTATGCAAATTTATCTTTCTGCATATATTTCATTTCTTTCAGTCAGCTGAAGATTCGTGTTGGTTGTTTGAAGATGATGAAGGAAAACATGGACCTCATTCCCTTTTGGAACTTTATTCTTCACATAGATATGGATACTTACAGGATTCTGTGATGGTGAGATATGAATTATGGATTTCATGATGTGACAATCAATTTTGCTTGGACGTATTACTTACTTTTCTTAATCTTTTTGACACCATATCCTAGTATTTTGAAGAAAGGTTAATGTATAAAGGCCAATACGTAGGTCAATGAGGAGAACCATAAAGAAGTTCCTATAAGTAACATAATGCTTCAATAAATCTTGTAAAACAAATTTTTATTTGATCTTTTTGGATAGTGTAAATCCTAGATGCTATTGATAGCAGATTCTTTTTAAATTTACTTATCAATTGTACCTTCATGTTTCATAATTTTTATTGATGCAATTGCATTTCCTTGCTGTTATCTTTTGTGCTCATCTTCTGTACATTGTGTGGGTGGTTCTTAGAAAGTCCAGTAGTTGTTCCCATTTGCATTGAAATTGGGAATCTGTTTATTTCTTAATATGTTAAACTGCATCTTCATGACTGATATGAAGAAGTTCTAGCTTGCTTCTCTTTCATATTGGATATTTATCGTCACTTGGATTCTGATCTGCTGCCAATTGCCTGCACTATTTTTAATTCCTGTTTCTCATCCTTTCCTTTTCATCTTTGGCTTGGCAGATATATCATGCTGAAAATAAGTATAGACCTCTTCCATTGCTAACTTGTATCAATTTATGGCAAGCAAATAAACCGGAATCTGTTTTAAAATGTGATGGAAAAGCTGATACAAGTGTGTTTCTGCCAAACTTCCTATCTCAAATTTCCAAGGAAATTTCCAGTCAACTTCATTATGGAATTATGAAAGCAGCACGGAGAGTATTTGTGGATGAGATAGTGAGCTCCCTCATTTCAGAATTAGCCAACACAAAGAAAACTCAGATGCATCTCAAGATCAATAATCAGACTGCCAAAACTGGCTCCACAGATGAGAAAATGGTAAGTTTGCAAATTGAAGTAATTTCTTTCTGTCATCAAGAAGGATTCCAATTTGATGGTGCAACTTTCGAAATCATTTTCTACCTTACAAGTAACTTCTTAGTGTTTTGTCCAACAGGGTGACTTTCCTGGCAGGAGTACGAATCTTAATTCCCCTATACTTGAGGCTGCAGCCTCTGAGGATATACTTGATGGGCAGGCAAGAAAGAGTATCAAGTGTGTTGGTAGCATTGATAGGTTCTGGGGGACTTTCGAAGTTGTGTGTACAACCCTTTACAACTGTTGCATGGAAGTCACGTGGAATGCCATTTATCATGACCCACTGACAGAGTATTTAACTTCCTGGAGAAATAGAAAACTTTGGGTTGATGGACCAAAGACTAGAGTACCTTGCAACAATGGTGATCATAGAACAGAGAATAAACATTTATTCAGTAAACCTGTGCGTATTCAGATTAGTTGTACCCTTCTTTTTTGGATGTTCAAATCTCTTGAAATAACGTTCCTCTGGTTTGTAGGTCTTATGTGCACGAGATGCCTCTGCTGATGGCAGTTGCTCTCCTGGTTTTGAGCTTTTCCAAACTAAGCATGATCAGTCAATGATATCTATCAGGCATTCATCTGCATCTGTTGAAGAAAAATCATGCAAACCAAATACTCAACAGCACAAAGATGGTGTAGATGATGTAAATTGCGTCTTTGAAAGTGTTGAAAACGAGTTACACATGTCTGTGAAGGAATTTTTGTACAACTATGCACAAAATCTTGTTAAGGTGGGAATGAAAGAAGCGGTTAACATTTCAAGGGATGAGAATTTTCATGAGGTGCACATTATGCATCTTTTGGTCTTTTCCCTTTAGTTAATTATCTTTCCTTTTAAAGTGATAAAATGTAGAAAATTTTGTGCAAATTCAGTGGAGTCTGAAACAATATACTGATACGTTTGTGTTGCTTCAGGATAGTCTCCAATCCTCTTTTAGATCTTACAGGACTACTGAATACAGTTGTTTCCAAAATGAGTTTACTGAATCTAGCAGAGTGGCCATTGAAATGAATTTGTCCAACGATTGCCAGAGTAACATGCAAGCTGGGAAATCGCTTTCTCCATGTGTGCATCAGAATTGTATGTCTGATTTCCTGAAAAATGCTTTCACAAAAACCTGTTCATATATTGATGATTTTGTTGATGACCAAAATACTGATGAACCACCGCCACCTGGACTTGAAAAGGATGCTAGAGTTATTGTACCCTCATCCCTGTTTGTATTACAACCTTCAAGAGCCAGTGAGTCTACATCTAAGATTGCACAGTATGTGGCCATGGCACTGTGTAGGCAGAAACTGTATGATGATGTCCTTAGTGAGTTGAAATCATTGCTTGTGGATGACGCTCTTCAACAGTTCCTTGGATCTAGTGGACTTTCCCAAAAACGTTGCGAACCTGGTGGCAATGAGGTATGAATTGATAATTCTAGATGAGTTTCTCTTATGAGGTCTTAGAACATTCCCCTTAACTATTATTGTTTTGTTTTCCTTCATTTTTTTGGGTATACTTGATTAATTCTGCCTTTAAGTAGTCGTCTCTTTATCTCATACTTGAAAATATTATATACTTTCTGTCAGGAAGGGCCAAAGGAATTTCATCATTCAGATTTATCTGTTTCATCTTTGGTTACTGCTAACATATACCACCGTAAGAAGAAATTGGTAAAGAAGTTGTCTGTGAATCCAGCTGACTCTGCAATACACAAGGGGCGCGTACAGAAGTCAAGAAAGCAGCATGGTGTTAAAGAAGTTTCTGCAAATTTGAGAAGAGGACCTGCTACCATAACTCCCAAGAAGAAAAAAATAACAAAGGACCAAATTGGATCAACTTATAATAAGGGTCCTTTAAAAAGCATTGTTAAAAGCAGTTCAAGTTACCATCCATCAGTAGGAACCACTGGTCATCATAAAGTGTGCAGTACTTTGAAAGTATCTCATGGTACATCATTATTTCCCTTTTCATATATGTATAGCTATATATATGGACATTTTTCTTAATGAAATATTCTTGTATTTGGTTGAAGCCATTACTGTTTACCTTTTGCAGATAAAAAAGTCAAAGAAGATATTCCCTCAGGGGGTAATATATCAGAAATCTGCCAGAAGCATAAAAACACTGAAAAATCAATGCATAGTAGTGGCCCTGTTGTGGAAATTGAGGAACTGATCCATCATGATTCTTCCAACAAGAAGCAGAAAAGTAAGGATTTGATGTATTCCTATGCTGTTAGCAGTGAATTGCTGGTCCTACATTCTCTAAAATTTGAATATTATCTTATTGTACGTGCTTTGTCTTGTCTGCAGCTCTTAAGGTCTCAAAGTTAAAGAGGAAGTCTCCAGATGATGCTGTTTCAGGTTCACATCCTAGGAAGGTTCTAAAAGTAGCAAATATTGCTACCAAGCAGACAGCGAATAGGCAAGCTACTGTGGAGAAGAGAAAGTCTAGTAAATCTAAGACATTGAATCCTTGCCCTAGATCTATTGGATGTGCTAGATCTTCAATCAACGGGTGGGAATGGCATAGATGGTCACTCAATGCAAGTCCAGCTGAAAGAGCTCATATTAGGGGAAACCAATCTGTTTACTCCAAATCCTCTGGTTATGAGGCACTTATGTCTCATTTTCAATTTCCAAATGTTAAGGGCATTTCTGCAAGAACCAACAGGGTGAGATTTCGGAATCTTCTTGCTGCTGCAGATGGTGCTGATCTTTTAAAAGCCACCCAGTTGAAGGTGAGTGGAGATAATTATTCTTATTGAGAGATGTTATTCACATTGGAACTACTTTGGCTGTCTTTGTTCATGTTAACCACTTGTTGCTTGTTAGGCAAGGAAAAAGCGTTTGTGTTTTCAACGTAGCAAGATACATGATTGGGGTATTGTTGCACTAGAGCCAATTGAGGCTGAAGACTTTGTAATTGAATATGTTGGTGAACTGATTCGTCCTCGTGTAAGTTTGAATTTTGGTCAACTGTGAATTTATTTGATGTAATAAATACTTTAACTTTAACCCTCACTTCACTCGTGCACTTCATTTTTCTGTTTATTTTTGTTCTTTCCTTGTTCTGCTCCTTTTCTTTCTCCCCAGGTTTATCTTTTTTTTTTTCTGACTGGGTTTTTACATGCTATAGATATCTGATATACGGGAGCGACTTTATGAGAAGATGGGAATTGGAAGCAGTTATCTCTTTAGACTTGACGATGGTTATGTGGTTAGTAAACTCATGATATTTTAGGTTTAGTCATGACATGATGCTAACTTTGTGCTATTGATTGTGTATTTGGTTTGATCGTGTGCAGTTTTGCTGATGTAATTTGATTGCTGTCTGAATGCTTTTGGAAACAAAGTTTGGATCATTTACGAAACTAAGTTATTGTGACTTGTACAGACTTGTGTGAAGAACTCTCTGCAGAAACAAAATTTACGTTCTTTTGAATTGTTTGGAATTTTGATATGCTATTATTTCATTTTGTGCATCTCCATTTTTATTCCATAGCGTTTGGGACACATGATTAGGACAAATGAGTAATTGCGTAATGTTCTGCTCAATTCTTCAGGTTGATGCTACTAAACGTGGTGGGATTGCGAGGTTCATAAACCATTCTTGTGAGGTAGCTCAATGAAAAACATGATATTGATTAATATAACAAATACACTAACCACATTTCTTGTCAACTGAATTGAAATTATTGCCTATTGCAGCCCAACTGCTATACCAAGGTTATAACTGTTGAAGGTGAAAAAAAGATTTTCATTTATGCAAAACGTCATATAGCTGCGGGTGAAGAAATTACTTACAACTACAAATTTCCCTTGGAGGAGAAAAAGATACCCTGCAACTGTGGTTCTAGGAAGTAAGATTGGCATGCATACCTCAATTGGTTGGTCTTGTTTGATTTATTCTTGACCTATGTTAATTTAACGACTCTGCTGTTCAGGTGTCGTGGATCACTGAATTAGCAAGAATCCCAAGTTGTTAATTATGTAAGTAATAGCATGCAGTAATCTCCGAAGAGCTTTTTGATTGAAATGTGTTTATCCTCTCTTCATTGTGTAGTGTTCTGTTCCTTGTCTTTAAAGTTTGAAATAGTAAAGATATTTTGCTTCCTGTAGTCATTTATAATGCCTCTTAAGTCATGGATATTGGTTTTGGTTCCACGATGACTTGTATGATCTATGCATGCCATTGTGTAAAGTTGTGTCTCGTGCTTTTTGGAGTTTGAAAATAGTTGACTTTACCTTTCTGTTATTTCATTCAATGTGCCTCTGACACTTTGTATTTACTGGCTTATCTAGAAAAGCTTGAGGTTGTTCAACAGAAGAATGTTCCAAACTTACTCAAATGTTCATTCTTATTAGTGAGCTTTAAGCACAGGCAAAGCTCTATTTGAACTTTGACGAACCATACCTTGGCATCTACTGCTTATTTGATTCATTGAGTTGAAATGTACGATATATGTCTGCAAAATTCTCCGTAATTTATTGTTGTCATGATACCAATTTTCCCTTGTTGGTCAATGAATGAATGAGGAAATTAATTTCATTCAGTTATATGTGAACCCTGTCCAAGAAATAGCTGTACCCATGTGTGTATCATTCTGTTTTAGGAACGATTTATTACTATGAATAATGTGTGCAATCACATGCAACTCTGGTTAGGCTGGAGATTCATTTACATATTACTTGATTAGTAGCGAGAAAGAATGTCAGTCTTGCACTAGGCTTGTAAAGCTGAAAGATTTCCCCAAACA
Source organism: Erythroxylum longipes (assembly GCA_027563885.1). NCBI lineage: Eukaryota > Viridiplantae > Streptophyta > Magnoliopsida > Malpighiales > Erythroxylaceae > Erythroxylum > Erythroxylum longipes. Next base: position 85,182 of record JAOQMS010000006.1, on the reverse strand, counting down.
GTACAGAATGGAAAGAGAAAATTTTCGTTCCCTTGCTGATCATCTTTTTAGCCCTTGTCTCAGAGTACTTGTAGATGGACAGTTTGTAATTTTAATGTTAAATCGTGTGTTAACAAACAGCTGAACATGACTTGAGTTGTTTTCTATTCCTCTCATAATCATATGTTACAGTTGGCAGTCTGTGGAATATATATTGGAAAGAGTGGGCTAAAAGACGAGTTATTATATTTGTTATATATGTGAGATAGATGCTAAGATCGTACACCATAAGGTTTTTATTAAGTGAAATAGAGAATCTACCTTTTTATTTTTGTCAGAGTGGAGCGATTTACGTGAAGCTGGATTTTCAAATGTTTAAAAGTATTTGTCCTGCTTTTATCAGCGTGCTTTTCCAGGGGAGCACCTCTCCATTTATATTATTTTCCTAGTTGAGAGTTCTGCATTGCAGTTGCCTGCGTAACATGTGCCTAAAGTATGCTACTTTCTATTTGCACACGCTGAAATTTCTATCCATTTGTGACATAGATGTGACTGTTTAGAAACAATCAATGTTGGTTTTAGCTTTAATCGTTTGCAGTTTGTGCTGGCATGTATGTAAATTTTACTGTGGTTTCATGAGTCTTTAAATGGTAGAAGAAAATAAAATAGGATGAAACTCTTCTGCAGGTATTGATGTGATTATATTATTGTTTCAGATTGTGGGTGGCTGGTTGACAACAATCTTCACCCTGAAGTTTTTACTTTATGGAGGATGAAGTACTGACTGCATTTTTGTAGCTCTCTCTCTGTTGCAGATGAGTTTCTCCTCTTAGAAACTCGCAATCAGTATATTCTTTTCTTGCTTACTTGACATTTTGGAACACCAATTTGTTGTACAGACCTGCATTAAATTCTTTCTACCAAAAATACAAGTTCAACATATGTGGGAGGCTTCAGAATATTGCTACTTGTGTTCGGCAAATCTTTTTCACTTGTGAGGTGCTTGACTATACAATTGAATAAAACTCTTGTCAAAACTTTGGATCTAAAAAATCTTGAATTTGTAACAGATCATTCCCAATACAAGCAAAAATATAAAAGTAGGTAGTCAATCATTTGGGCAAGATTCTGGACCTTTAGAGGTTATGAATCTAGTCTATAACTAAATGAAGTGATGTTGAGACAAAACTTGTCAATTTACTGAATTTGACTTTTGTTGTTTTGATTCATGAATTGAATCAAAGAAGGCTTTTGAATGGAAAATTTGTACTTAAAATTGTAGTCATTCAGCTCTTAATAATTGGTAATTGTTGAGGTAGCATGGCTCGATGAGGATATTCATAAATTGACCAGGTAATGCTTTAACTGGCAAGGTCCGAAGTAAACAAACTGAAAGGCTTCAACTTTGTCGTGACTGGTGGACAATTAGAATTTAAGGTTACAACTACCGACAAAATCACTGAAATGTGGTGAAAAGTTGAAGGAATTGATCTTAAAGCAATCTTAGTATCTATACAGATAGTTATATGTTTATTTTATTTTATTTTCATTTTGTTAATCAAATATGATAATCTTTGCCTTACTAGAATTATGAACCTAGTATACTAATCTGAGCTTTAAGGAGGTGGGATTAACATAAGAAGCAGATTAACATGAGGTTTGATTGTTTGGAAAGTTTGTTTGATTGGGTTGTGTACATTTCATAAATGATGGTTTACTTTTTTCATTCAATCTCTTGTTACAGGTTTGTCAAATAAAAACCAAACCAACTTTGCTCCTAAGTGGAGATATTTTTATGCCCACTGGTATGTTTCTACTTTTGCCTCTCTCTTTATGTTATAACATAGGAAGTGGGTCTATAGGAGTGATGTATGATTCTTTTGTACTTAGTTATCGAATTACAAGGTTAGGTCCAGGGATTAACCTAGTTTCGTCCTCGTTCCGCTTTCGTTATCAGTATTCTTAACAAAAAAAAGGGGAAAGAAACGTCTATTGACAATGTTATTATTTAGGATGTGGGCACCATTACTTATCTTTCTAAAAAAATTCCACACTAGTTTAATAATCATTATGATTGTTAGTTGTTTACCTGCATCTTATCTAAGTATAATACGTAGGAGAAAGGAAAAAATGTTTAAATTAAGAAAATATACTTTTAGTGTATGTGTGTGTATATATATATATTATTTAATATCCTTGTAATGATTAAATTTATCTTTCTTTCTATAGTGTTATAGTTAATAGAAATTATTTTGATAATAAAAGGTTCAAGTTTAATGAAATTATCTAAAATTAAATAAGAAAAAGTGACAATTTCAATTATTCGAAAATATTTTCAACTAAAACATAATCACCATCTAAAGCCTTCCAAATATGTTCATGCCATGATAATCACCATCTAAAGCCTTCCAAATATGTTCATTCCAAATATATTTATGAACAAATGTTCTATTCTGCTCGTTTTTTATAACATTTCATAAAATTTTTAAAATTATCGTTGAGTTAATATTTTAGAATGATCATATCAATAAAAATAACTAAATAATTATGGAATTGATACATGTAATTATAATAAATGTATTTCCTTTTAAACGTTTTTTCAATTTTATAAATATAAATTTAGTAATAATAAATATAAATTTCCTGCATCATTTTGTTTTCATTGTCATATTTATATGTGGGTCTATCGAAAACAACCTTTCTACTTTATAAGAGTAAGACTGTGTACTATCAGACCTTCTCAAATCCAGTTTTATCCTGAGATTTCGGACTGGGTGCAATAATGATGATATACGGATGTTTAGATAAATTAGTTAAAATATTTTGTAATGTGATCAATTCAATCTCTTTGTTTGTGCTTTAATATATATGTGTATATAGATATAAATGTGGGAGAAGTTTGAGTTCTTTGAATAAGTTTTTAAGCATGTATAGTTATATGATATTTAGTGTTAAAACTTGTCTACTTAACTATTACATAATTAAAAAACAGGTGACATAATTGATGTGACATGTAACAATTGAGAATATTGACTTTGTTTTGGTTACTTATTACACTTTTTAGTTTAGTTTAATATTAAACTAATACTTGGAAAGTCTTTAGATTTTGAGTTGAGATTGATATTTGAGATTGCAATATTTTACCTGTTTGATAAGACAAGTTTATTAGATTTTTTTATAACTCGATACATTAATCTTTTTTTAATTCTATTTATTTATTTATTTATTTTAATTTTATTTACATATTTTTTTAGTATATTAGTTTTACATAGTTATTCTTTTAACCTACATCATTTCTTTTATCATTGTCACGTTTGCATGTGAGTTTATTAAAAACAGTTTCTCTATTTTATAGGGGTAAGGTTGCGTATTATCAGACTTCCTCAAATTTCGCTTTATTGCAAGATTTTAAACTGGGTGTGATAATGATGATGAATATTTTACTTGCTTGATTGTATTAACATTCGTAGAAGATTATTAAGACGGTGGAAAATGGACTAAAAATTTGTTAATACTATAATTTTCATTTAGAAACATTATGATCTCATCTAATGTCTATGGTGTTTAGTAACTTGGTTGTATAAGAAACTAAGAATTGAAGAAGAGAAACGGTAAAGTAAAAAAAATTGTAAGTGTTTGGATTTCTAGCGCAAGTAATGAATATGTTTGTAGAATAAAGAATGTCTACAAAGACAAATAGTAATATTAAGAAGCTTGTATTGATGTCATAAGGAATGAGGTAAAACTTAACTCCGCCTGTGTCCGATTCAAGGCCTTGGCATTACACAGCCGGTCCCAAGCCCGGATAAAGGAGGAGGGAAGGAATATGGAAAAATACTTTTCCTATCATCGAATCACTTAAAAACCTAATTCCATGGTTTTTGAAGTGGGAATGCATTGAGTATTCTGTTGTAACCAAAAGAATGAAGTCTTTAAAGAAAGAAAAAAGAAAACTGAATGTATGTACCAAGTTTTGTTATACTAGACACTAAAATTGAGTCCCGGTCTGGTTGGATCAGTCTAAAGTTAATGAGTTATGTTCAATTTAATTGGTATTTTCAAATTGAGTTCATGAGACTTGGTTCGTTTATTGCAATGACAATTTATCCATGTATGACATTCTAACCTAAATCAATCATGCCTTAGTATTAAGCAATGGAGCCATAGCATTTTGACTGGGTCCAAAATGTAATAGAAAAGTTTACATCCACTTGCTCTCTTGTTCCTTCTTTCTTAATAATAATGATTTATCTTTTTCAATATCTAGTTGAAGTCTCAGATGTAAGATTTAGAGAGGTCTGATAGTACGCAATTTTACTCTTATATATTAGAGAGGTTGTTTTCGATTTCACTAATAATAATAATTAAATTGAATATGATTTGTTAATATTAAATTGATCGATCCAAACTTAGGCTTTGAACAAGACACAAACAGAATTAAGAGTTACTTCCCTCCCTATGACATCAATACAAACTTCTTAATACAACTAGACATTCATTATTCTACAAATCTATTCATTACTTGCGTTAAAAATTCTAACATTACAAATTTCTTTACATTACTGTTTGTCTTATTTAATCCATAATTTCTTATACAACTAAGTTACTAAACACCATAAACATTAGGCGATGTCATAACTTGATGACCCTATTAATGTTTCTAAATGAGAATTATAGTATTAACAATTTTCAATCCACTGTCCACCATCTCAATCATGTTCTACTGATGTTACTATACAATCCTATATATCAATTTCAACTCAAAAATTAAAGACTTTCTGGGTATTTGTCTATTACTCTACTAAACTAAAAAGCTTATTAAGTAACTAAAATGAAAGTTAATATTTTCGATTGTTGCATGTCTCACATCAATTTTGTCACCTATCTTTTAATTATGTAATATGGTTAACTAAAGTTTTAACACAAAATATCTATAATTATACATGGTTAAAAACTTATTCAAAGAAAACTCAAACTTCTCCCACATTTATATTTATGTATACATACACATTAAAACATAATCAAGGACATTGAATTGATCACATAATAATATAAGTACACAATATTTTAACTAATTATTCCAAAAATCCATATATATATTTATGTATGTGTAATTAATATATTTATATATACATGTATACATAAATATAAATAATGGTTTCTAAAATTGTGGAAGATTTTTAGAAAGATAAGTAATGGTTGAAAAATTATGTTGTCAATAGACTTTTTTTTTCTCGATTTATTTGGATCTTTACTCGTCATTCGGTAAATAAGTAGAAAAGAATCATCCCCACTTGTTACGTTTTAATATAAAGAGAGGAGGGAAAGCATAAATATAGCATTGGGCATAAAAATATCTTCCCCTACTAGCAAAGTTAATTTGGTTTTCATTTGATAGACCTTTTAATAAGAGATTGAATGACAATGAAATGTATAAAGCCTGATCAAACAACGTTAAGTTGTTTATTACACCAATCTCACCCCAACAAGACTCATATTACTATACTTGGTTCATAATGCTAGTAAGGCACGAATTGTTATATCTGTTTCAGAAAATGAACATCGAGATAACATATGACTCGTTGGTTTAAAAGATCCATGCCTTCTAGCTTTTCACTACATTTTTGTGAAATTTTGGTAGTTCTTACAACAAATTCTAGTTGTCCACCAATTATAGGAAAGTTCAAGTTTTTCATTTTATTTACTTTCGACTTTGCCGATTAAAGCATTACCTGGTCTAAGTTATGAATCTCCTCAACGATTGCTAATTATTAAGAGCTAAATGTATACCATTTTTCATCCAAAATTCAAAACTGATAATTTGATCCAGATAAGGATAATAAAGTAATTCAACAAATAATCTATATCAATGAGTGAAAGTTTGGATAAAAAATAGGTCTATATCAACCTTGTGATGGGGAAGTTTGATATGGAAGTTATATATAAAAGTTAATATTTCCTGTAATTGCTAATATCAATCACAAGTATATGATAAGGACTTTAGGAGAACTACACTTCAAAAGCTAGCTTATGAGGGTGGAGGGCTTAAAGTCCTTATAAATCTCACACCAACTCTGTATTTAATCAATGTCGGATCCAAGTCTCATACTTTGCAATTTGATTAAACTGTAATATTGGTCCCCTCATAAGGACCAACGTCCTCGTTAGTTACGGCTAACTTTTCTAGGTCACCATTCCATGGGCTACCATTCTGAGATCCTTGTTAGTCATGACCACATTGATTACGGTTGGCACTCCCAGGCTACCACTCTGTGAGTCACCACTTCAAGACCGGCTCTGATACCAATTGATAAGGACTTTAGGAGAATTACATCCTAAAAGCTAGCTTACGAGGGTGAAAAGTCCAAAGTTCTTATGAATTTCACACCAACTTTGTATTTAATCAATGCGGAATTCAAGTCCCATACCTTACAATTGGATCAAACCGTAACAGTATATGATTTCTCTAACCCCGTTAAGAGAGTTTACGTATTGAAAAAATTATAGAAAGATCTAAACCACGTGCTGGAGAACATATTCCATAACGGTCTCGAAAGATTGGAGCTCGTTTGAGATCAGAGATGAAACCAAAATTAGCTATTCTATATTTCTTTATTTTTAATTCTTTCATGCACGATTTAAGATACGTAATAAAATTTATACCGTATTTAAAAATAACAAAATTAGATTAAGTAAATTGATAGGATTTGTCTCAACATTATGCAACCACATGTGTGAAAGCAACATGTATAGGCCACTCGGGGTCGGCGAAGAGATCTTGCCCAAATGATTGACTACCTACTTTGATATTTTTGCTTGTATTAAGAGTGCTGGAATAGATATAGAATGGTGTTGTTTTTCTTTGAGCAATGGTTATTGGTTAATTATAATAATATTTGTGAAAGGTTAAAAAAAAGAGAGATCGGTTAGCGAGTCCGTCTTTATCCCATCGGGTTGTGTCTCTCTCTCTCTTAAGTATCTCTATCACTTTATTTTTGTCTCTGTCTTGTCTTTCTTTTTTCCCCCTTTTCTATTTTTATTCAATAATAAATCTTCTTTATTCATCTTCCTTTCGTCGCTCTGCTCAGGCCAGTCCCTCTCTAGTCTCTTTCCCGTTTCCTGCTTCTTCTTCTTCTTCTTTTATCGAGGGGGTGAGTTTTGGCGGGGACGAGACTAGGTATTTAGTTTCTCCATTGTTGAAATCTTCATACTAAGTGCCTGATCTATAATCCATACATACTTTGTGTTGTATTGCTGTCCCAAGTTTTATGGGAATGTGCTGATTAGGTTTCTCGAAAGCTTAACTTGTTTGTTAGTGAATTTCCCAAGTAGGACTGGCCTGGACTGCTACTAGCAAGCTGCTGTTACTAAGTTCTTACTGATGTAAACTGTTCACGTACCATTCCCATCCTTCTTCGGTTGATTCTACTTCTGCTCTTACTAGAAGTATCAGTGAAACAATAAGCATAGTCGGCGTAGCCAAAAGTTAAAAGTTTTGGAGATGGGGTCAGAGCAGAACAGATTCCCTCATCAGGAACGGGTATTTCTCCCTTATCTTCTCATGTCTTGTTCTTGTTGCTGTCTGCGTCTGCGTCAGATCTGGATCTGAGGTTTTGTTTTAAGTTTGCATGCTTTTGCTTTTTTATTATTTAATATCTAACCCTTCTTGATCTTCAGATCTATGTATTATCTGCTTGTTTTTACGTATTTTCTCCTATTAGTTTCCATGCAAGACAGACAATAATTTTTCCCTTTTGTTTGTTTGAGAGGAGCCAAAGAGAAAGCCTTAAGGGGGGGAAAAAAAGGAATGAATTGGAGAAATATTATTATTTGTGGTCGGATCTGTTAAATACAACAATTGGGTTTTACTTAGTATGATCTTTGAATCCTAACACTGGCATTCTTTTCCAAGACCAAATAATACCGCATTTCTTTCTGTTTTCACGTTCTCGGAATCAGCATTCAGTAATGTTTGACTTCTTCTTCTCCATTTAAACAAATGCCTGACAGACCTTGGGCCAATTTCGAACCAGTTTCTAATCTATCATCTTGTCGCGTAATGAGAGCTAGCTATCTATTGTTTAAGCCTCCATTACTTTTTTCGCAGTACACAGATATGTGACTACTATCAATGGGATTTTCTTGTATATTTTGCTGTGGATAATATACTTGCCAATTGCATCCCCATAATATATTTAGCTGTCGATAACAGTTGTTTCTTCACTGAAATGTACTTGCAAAAAGATTTAATTGGTTGTAAATTTGTAACGCTAGGGAAATCCTTCCCATGAAGAATAAAATAATTACTTTACTCCTAGTATGTTGGTTAAAAGAAGTTGAAAATTGGTGGTAGATATGAAATTCTAATCACAAATTGTAAAATTATATCTTATAATTGCCTCATACTAGAAAAAAAATGAAAGTGCAACAATTTAATGTGACTGGTTAAATGATATCAAATATGGAACTGCATAATTTTTGTATTGAATGAGATGAGCATTAAGTTGAGATAATGTGGTGTGGTTGCAATGAGTTAAGTTCCAAATTATAAAGTTCGCCCTCATTTGTGTTTTGGTCAGTTGGATGATGCACATAGACGAGTTAATGAGTTAATTGGATAATGCAAACATATGAGGTAATGAACTCATACATATATATTTCTACTCATCTTTGGTTTTACATGCATGTGATCCGACTACTAGTTTATACTTTGTCGGTTGCATACATTCAATAGTGCAAGCATACATGGCAAGTGCTTTTTTGCTTTCATATTTTTTCGATGCATCAATTACTTCCACATTAAAAGTTGGATGCATCTGTATACTTAACCATCAGCTATGAGGCCAAAGTTTGTCTTTTCTCTGTGAGATTTATGCCTTAAAAACAATATTTGGTTGGTTGTTCTGTCCTTTTCATGCTTTGCATGATCCATGCAACTTTTGTTACTCTTGTTTGATTGCCATTTCTGTATACAATTATCAATATGGGTTACAGTTATAGTGGTTTATGTATTGGCAGAGAAAAAGATGGGGAGGATGTTTAGGTTCATTATCTTGTTTTGGTGCTCAAAAAGGTGGAAAACGTATTGTGCCTGCAACTCGTATACCTGAGAGCAATTCATCAGCAAGCCAGCCAAATGGACCTCAAGCAGTTGCTGCTTCTAACCAAGCTACAACCCTTGCTCCATCACTTCTGGCTCCACCTTCTTCTCCTGCATCATTTACGAATTCTGCTCTTCCTTCCACCGCACAGTCACCTAGTTGCTTCTTGTCAGTATCTGCCAACTCACCTGGGGGGCCCTCTTCTACAATGTTTGCTACTGGGCCTTATGCCCATGAAACACAGCTCGTTTCTCCTCCGGTTTTCTCAACCTTTACTACTGAGCCATCTACTGCTCCTTTTACACCTCCACCTGAGTTGGCTCACTTAACTACCCCCTCTTCCCCAGATGTTCCATTTGCTCGGTTCCTCACATCTTCTGTGGATATCAGAAGCACTGAAAAGTCAAACTGTATGGCTGTAAATGATCTTCAAGCTACATATTCACTTTATCCTGGAAGTCCTGCCAGCAGTCTCTTATCACCAATTTCTAGGAACTCAGGTGACTGTTTATCATCATCATTTCATGAACGAGAGTTTCACCCTCAATGGGATCCTTCTGTTTCTCCCCGCAATGGTAAATATTCTAGGAGTGGCTCAGGCAGGCTTTCTGGAAATGAATCAACTGGTGCCCCCATTATTTCTCATGATTCTAATTTCTTCTGTCCTGCTACCTTTGCACAATTTTATCTGGACCATAATCCACCATTTCCACATACTGGTGGGAGGTTAAGTGTCTCCAAAGATTCTGATTCTTATCCCGCAAATGGGAATGTCCACCAGACCAGACACAGTAGGAGCCCTAAGCAAGATGCTGAGGAAATAGAAGCTTATAGAGCATCCTTCGGTTTCAGTGCTGATGAAATGATCACTACTCCTCAATATGTAGAGATCTCTGATGTAATGGAGGACTCATTTACAATGACTCCTTTCACTTCAAATAAACCTACTGCAGAGGACAATATGGAAGCCGGGCAACCATACAAGGACCAAAAACCACAAAAGGTACAAACAAACTTGACGAATCAAAATAGTCTTCAATTCAAATGGGGTCTTGTCGATGAGGGTTTATGCCTTGAAATGCCAGACTCACCCAATGTATATGAAGGTGACTTCTATACTTTTATTCATATTAAGCTTTATCTTTTGTTCATTGTTTGTTAATCTCATGAAAGCTGATGAGAAATTTAAATACTAGTGGAGTCTTTTGACCATTGATTGTTGTATCTTTCTTTATTACAGAGGTCCTACGATAAATTAGTTGAACAGTATTCTTCTCTCTTTCTCATGCAAGTTCCTTGTTTAAATCTTACGTCCTGTGAGAAGCTGCCGCCCCCTTCCCGTCTCAAAAGATTTCCCCTCACCACTACAAATGACTGATATAATCCCATACTTCTGTGTCTTTTTATGGCCTGGCGATATGGCTTTGCAGTCTTTGCTTCTTTGTCCTTTTTTTTTTTTGTGTGAATGATTCCGTATTATGAAGTGTACCAAGCTACTCCAGAAAGCCACTAATTGAAGGACCTTTTCTGCTCCAGAAAGCCTCTAATTAAAGGACCTTTTCTCTTTAATGTAAATCAGATCCCAAATCAAGGAGGCATCGTGGATCAAGTCATGTTGTGACTGATGAAGACATATTCCCAAAAGTCTCATCCTCTAAAAGTAGCCGGAAATATCATCTGGGATTGTCAAGCTCGGATGCTGAAATTGACTACAGAAGAGGAAGAAGTCTAAGAGAAGGCAAAGGAGACTTTGTATGACATAGGTAATTTGGAGAGAGAGCACAGCGGCAGTTGCTTCCCATATGTATTACTTTGCAGGTTTCTTTGTCGTACACTTTTTATATGGAATATTATGTTATAGGTGGAATGATCTAACTTTTCATCTTAGCAGTTTTTCCGCAGTCTTCCTTGTGTCTTTTCTTCAGGTCTGTGGCCTGATATCTCTGATTGATGATTGTATCCCCAATGTGCCTAACTAATATAATGTTATAAAATATATGTGTGAGGCATTTCTGTGTTATGTATATTATCTATTTGAAGTTCAATTTGCTCCATGTACACTGAGTTTTGCTGCATCAATTTTATTTTAGCAGCCAATGAATCTAGCACTCATAATTTCATAACTATGAAATTGATTGAGTTTTGGTGAATCAGTTTTATTTTAGCAGCCAGTGGATCTGGCACTCATAATTTCATAGTTATGAAATTATCCCTTTTGAAATCAATTATGTAATAGCTAATCTCACCAAAAACTGCGTGTAATAAGAAAATTTGTTAGATTACATTCAAGTAGCGGAACCAATGGCTTGCTACATGATTCTCTTTTCTTCCACGGCGATTGGTTACGTGTTTCTTATTTCTGATCGATTGTGATTCATATTTGTGATTCATATGTGTCACAAAAGCATAACTGAAAACCACGCAGTTCATAAACAACTGATAGGACATTCCATTTTACAGCCTTGATAATTCATTTATCAATTACATTTCGGTGACAATGGACAACAAGAACAACTGCTAATAAGATGAACTCATTCCACTTTCTCACGCCAGACACGGTCGAAATGAAGAAACAAAAAGCAGCTGGTGTTCGATATTTGGTGGTGAAAAGGTGAGAGGTGAGGTGTTGAAGGCAATCCCAACACCCTCATATTCCGTTTAGAGTTACTACAACTTTACGTGCAGTAGGGTAGTCACGGTGCTCACACAACCATATTCCCTGAAAAACGAATGAAAGATGAAAGTTCATTTGAATTCACAACAGACAGAAGTTGATCTAGAGTGTTTTGACACATACATCAGGAGCAGCTATTGTGCATTTACAGGCTAAGTATCTCTCAATCTAAACATGTACAAGTACCTGCCAAGTCCCCATATTGAGCTTTCCGTTGGTAATTGGAATCCTGCAGGTGACCAGAAGAGCAAGGTGAATCAGAAAGCTGACTATGAAGATACTAATAAAGTAATTGAAGACAAATGGTAGAAACATTCGCACGTGAGCGAGCATCCAAACATTGAGGATTTAATGTGCGCTGGCATGTCATCTGGGCCTATAAGAATTTTAAGAGATTTATATCAGCAAATGGAAGGACAACACTCAAAAGTTCAGAGAAAAATAAAATGGGAATGCTATGGTTCTTCCTTCTGCACAAATCAGTAGGTTAGAATTGAATACAGCCAGATTAAAAAAGCCTAACAATCAGGTTCTTCTTCAAATTTTGATTTATCAGCATTTTTACTATTGTCATCTCGCTTATCCAACTTGCGAATGGTTCAACAAGACCTACAGCTCTATTTGTCCTGGAATATACAACACAAATGAAAAGGAGCAGCCGTATTATGTAGATAAACTTCTGTTCTGTACGAGAATGGAAAGATAGGAATAGGTGTAAGAAAGACCAAACCTTCCAACGTGTGCTTCCAAGGAGCAGATCTTCCCTGAGAAATAGACAAAGAAAAAAATTGACATAGGTGTAAGAGTAGGAAGGAGATTTGAACGAACTCTTCTTAATCCCAACTATAATCAAGGTAACGTGGAGGATGAGAGAAAGAAGGTAACCTCTGGAACAATCTTATTAAGGAATGTCTCAGTATCATCACGAACATCAGAGTCATAGTTCTCGTTGATAGTAAGAGAGGCACTTGTATGGTGCACTGAAGATTTAGGCTTTTTGTTAGTTAAGAACGAAGATATTCTTTATTAGGAAAGGGAATAGGGCGTTCGGTGGTGTGGCTAACTTACAGAAGAGATGAGCAAGGCCACACTTGAATTCTGACAAGTCTTTTCCAATTCCATCCAGAATCTACAAAGTTCAAGAGATTAGCAGCTGTTCAATCAAGATTAACAATTTCGAACTACAAGCCAGAGGTGTCATTCACGCATCAAATCAAGTTGAGATTACTTCGAATAGATATGGAATGGAAGGGGAAACCTGGGAGGTAACGAGATGGCAGCCACGGCGAAGTGGAGGCAAAGTAACAGTGGTCTGAGCCCACTTATTAGGGGCAGCGACAGCCATGGAAGATGAATTGGGAGTGGAACTAAAGAGCGACGATTTCACCGACAAAGAAAGCTTCTCGGGCTTTAGAATTGAGAGATAGACAGTAGAGAAGGACTTCTTCGGAATCGGGAAACAGAAGGACGCCTCGGGAATTGTGGAAAGGGAAGCGCCTAAGCTGCTCTGGATCTGCATCTTTTCGTTATTTATTAATCAATCTTAAAAAGAAAATGGGCCTTTTCTATTGCATACACTGAACGAATGAGAAGATAAAAATAAAGAGAGTGACATCTTTGTTTGGGCTCATATTTTGTGGATCTTCTCCACACGGAGTTGAGTCGAGTCCTCATAGCTCCCTCCATATTTAAGGAAGACGATTCTTCATCTTCAACGGTAGAGATTAATCTCCATGGCCACGGTCCAAGGTCAATGTCGTAGCTGCTACGATTACTAGCCAAAGGAAGTGGTGGAATAACTGTGGATTGATTGACTTGAAACCTGTGGTAAGTCTTGTTCTTTTGTCTTTTTAAAGTCTGCAACTACTGTCACAACCATCCTTTTCTTCTTTTGCTTCTTCAGATATGGCTAAATTATTGCAGAGATGGGATGGACATGGAGGAGGATCTGTGTTGTTCTTGTTGTTAGTCTTAGTAATGGTGGTAGTAGTAGTACAGGTACAAGCTCAGCAAGCTTATGTTAACAATAAACAGCTCGACTGCGAGAATCCGGCGTCTGACACTAATTCTACCAGAGGTTTTCTATGCAACGGAGACCCCAACAAGTACAAATCTTCATGCAAATCCTACCTCACCTACAGATCAACCCTTACCTACGATTCCGCCGTCGGTATCGGCTATTTGTTGGGTGTGGAGGAACGGTCAATTACTCTCATCGCCTCCATAAACAACATCTCCGACGTCTCTCGTGTCCCCACAGACACCCTTCTAATTGTGCCCATCGACTGCTCCTGTTACAATTCCAGTTACTACCAGCACAACGCCTCCTACACCCTCAAAGTGCAGTTAGAGACTTACTTCAGCGTCGCCAACGACACTTACCAAGGTCTCACCACTTGTCAAGCTTTGATGGCTCAGAACCCGTATTACTTCCGTAATCTCTCTGTCGGCCTCCCCATTCATGTGCCCCTTAGATGTGCTTGTCCAACTTCCAACCAGACCGCTTCTGGTGTCAACTACTTACTCACTTACCTTGTCAATTTGGGCGATTCCATCTCTTCCATTGCCCAGTTATTCGGTGTCCAAGAACAGCGAGTCTTAGATGCTAACAGACTATCGGCAGAGGATGTTATTTTTCCCTTTACGCCAATTCTGGTTCCTTTGAATTCTGAACCCAGGATACACTCCTCCGGAATGTCACCACCTCCACCTCCACCACCCCAGTCCGCTCCAGGCAACCCTATTGCTAATGATGATGGGTCGTCCAACAGCAAGAATAAATGGAAATGGATTGGGATTGGGATTGGAGGAGGAGCTTTTCTGCTGTTACTCCTTTCTGTTGTTCTCGCTTTTCCGTTTTGGCGGCGCAGCAAATCTCGCACTTCTTCACAACTACCTAAATCTAAGGATCCTGTAGTAATCTCCTCAGATGGCGTAACCAAACCCTGGTCTCATGAAATCAGATATGCCGTCGATTCCTTGACATTGTACAGATTTGAGGACTTAGAGAATGCCACGGCCTACTTTGGGGAAACTAACAGAATTAAGGAATCGGTTTACAGAGGATCCTTCAAGGGAGATGCTGGTGTTGTGAAGGTCTTAAAGGGGGATGTCTCCGCCGAGATCAACATCCTCAAGATGATTAATCACTCCAACATCATTAGACTCTCTGGTTTCTGCGTCCACCAGGGCAATACTTACCTTGTTTACGAGTATGCTGAAAATGGATCTCTCAGAGATTGGCTTCACGACAGCAACAAAAAATGCCAAGAGCAAGAGCAAGATCAAGACGAAGCAGCACTTTCACTATCTTGGAAGCAGAGAGTTCAAATTGCTTACGATGTGGCGGATGCTCTCAGTTATCTTCACAATTACACTAATCCCCCCTACATTCACAAGAACTTGAAGACTAGTAACATTCTGTTAGATGCTAATCTGAGTGCAAAAGTTGCAAATTTCGGGCTGGCAAGAAGGTTGGACAATGACCACATGCAACTGACTAGGCATGTAGTGGGTACTCAGGGTTATATGCCTCCTGAATACATAGAGAACGGACTCATCACTCCCAAATTAGATGTCTTCGCTTTTGGGGTTGTCATGTTGGAGCTCTTATCTGGGAGGGAACCTGCTACCGTTACTGATAACGACGGCATCAAGAATCATCAGTTGTTGAGCGAAGTGATAAAGACTGTGATAGAGGGAGAGAACGTAAGAGAGAAGCTAAGGAACTTTATGGATCCATGTTTGGGAGAAGAATACCCATTGAATATAGCTTTCTCCATGGCGCAGCTCGCTAACGTCTGTGTTCATTTTGACGTTAACGAACGACCCTCCATGCCACAAGTTGTCGTGACTTTGTCCAAGATTCTCTCCTCCTCTCTGGACTGGGATCCTTCCGATCACCTTGAACGCTCCTCCTCTACTTTTCTTGGTCGTGGCAGATAACTACTAAAACTCATCTTCACTATCTTCTGCAACAATAAATTATGCATTCCCACATACGAATATAAGATTATAATGTTTCCTTCTATCAAATTGCCACCCTACTATTATATCTGAGCACTTTCAGTTTTTAACTCTTCTTCTGAATTTGTAGAACTCAAGATTCGGCAGTTACAAGCTTAATAAATTGCTGATTATGAGTACATCTGTCTCTACTCGAGGAAAACAAGGATAGGAAATAATAACTAGTCCACAGCACTGAACATAATCATGAACCGGATATATAGATATATAACTAGTGACTAACATTTTCAGTTTACACCTCATGTTTCTCTTACAAGGTTAC
>JAOQMS010000006.1:43679-54650 GCA_027563885.1 Erythroxylum longipes | reverse complement strand
ATACTTAAAGCAGTTTCCAGCATGTACTTTTCTCAATTACGCAATATACTTTTATACACTGTTCAAAGGACCAACTTGCATCAACATGTTATGACTATGTGCAACATCATAAAAAAAAGAATACAACGGCAACCAATAAATTTTCAATGAAGCTAAAGGAAAGAAGTAGTTCTTGCTCGATATTCTATTTACCTTATCAAGGTACTGTCAGGGTACAGATGAAGGGTCTTCTTAAGGTGACTAATTCCACTTTGAAATCCAAGGAAATGTTCTGATCCATGCTTAATCTGCATGACAAACAGTATAATAATATAGCTATCTCACCATCCACAAACTAATTTAAGGCCAAGTTAGGAAATTAGAAGCAACATTACACCACCATAATAAATTTACCAGTTTTGTAAATGCTATCAGATATTCCATGCGAATCTCCTCATGTGATGAAAGAGAGAAGCAACAATTTGAAATCCTAGACTCAAGCCGATCACTCTGATCAAGAGCAACGATAGCAGATACAATAAAGCTGACTTTTGAACTCTCAAAAAGTTGTTTTGGCATTTTCAGAATACTAGCAACTGCTGAATCTAGTCCAGATATGTGGTATAGCAATCTACAGATAAAACTAACAGAAGCAGAGGCAGATGTCTGGTCCAGAGTAGAAACAGTACCAGCTAGCTCCCTTGTAACACGTAGAGTGAGGTCATAGTCACCAACCATCCATAAAGAAAGAGCATATATTTGCATACCATCCACGCCAAGCATACCTTGAACAAATCAAATTGTAGCTTCAACATCTAGGAATCACTCTACAAGTTGATTTAATGTGAAAGCAGTCAAACCAGTCAGAGACCGTAGTACTTATTCTCTATCGTCACACAAATTTAGAAGGTCATAGAACACAAAACTGCAGTGGTGATCTATTAGTTAACTTCCTTTTCTCTGTGCCACATCTAAAGCAACTAGTATTAAATCATGAAGAAATTAGCCCGTAAAATAAGCTTAAAGTGAACCTTCATTCTTCAAACTTTCACACTCTTGTACTGCTTCTCTAGCGTGACCAGCCTGCAAAGATTAAAGGAATTTGATAAAAGAGAATGGAAATAAAAAACCTTACCTTGTGTAGGTAATAATATGCATACAAATTGAGTGATATGTTTGCATCAGTAAAATCCCATAAATTTGCACAGGTACATATAACTACATCACACATTGGCACAGGTACATAAAACTACATCAGGTCATGGAAAATAAATAAGAGAATCAATAAATTACCCTGGCAAGAGATCGCGCCAAATTAACTGTTATATCTCGAATATGAGATCTTGGAGCATTGCTAGACGATATATTGATTGCACAACGTGCTAGCCTATACGATCCAACACCAGATTGATACTCAGATCGGGCCTCAGAAACAAGTCCATTCAAATTGTGCGACTCAGCATACTGAGGGGCTCGCTGGACTGCTTGCTTGATGGCTCCAAAAACCTGCTAACCATCGATTATTAACAAGAGATGTTACCTGTTTATGCATTACAAATTCTAAAAAGCAAGGAAAGAGTGAACAATGCTTTGCCCGTGGTGGCTATTTTTCATCATCAACATTCTACCTGTGAAGAACCAAGGTGACCTGAATGCAGAGCAAGCTTAGCAAGACCAATTTGGAACTCTGCAAGCTGCCACAGTAAAAACAGTACAGTCCAAAAGTAATCAGGGGAAAAATCCAAAATTCAGCTGATGGCATCTTGTTCTAAATCATCATACAAAAAAAATAGGCTAAAACAAGCAATTTTATGAAAACATGAAGACCAATCTTAATGGAAAAGTTATCCCTCATTCATTTAATCTATGTGCACTCATATCACTACTCACTACTAGCCCATGTTTATGACAAAGGATCAGAAAAATCAGTACATGTACTTGATAATTTAATTACACACAATCTGCTCTATAAAATTTTACTTTATAGAACATAATTGTAAAGTAAAAAAGGGAGAATAAAAGTTTACAGGTAATATCCGCACAGCTCGTAAACAGCTCTCAAAAGCATCATCTTGTTTGGTATCTCTGAAGATAAACTTAAAATGTTAATAAATCAGTCAAGCATTACAATAGTCATATGTTTTGCATATCAGATAGACTATGTCACTTACCCAGGATGAGAATCAGCTGACATGCCTACCCATGGTAGAGCAAGAGAAGGATCGATACTTCGGGCAAAGTCAAATGCCTTCCTTGCCAACTTCTTGTTACCCTCTTCTCTATAAAGCTGTAAAAACCAAAAATTTGGGCATCTTTGATAAATAAAGTTGAAGCTTTAATGCAGAACATTAGAGAAGGGAAGAGAAAAATTGTAGAGGATATAGGAAAAGAAGGTTGGGAGACAGGAGGAAAACAGAGAAGATATTACCTAAGGAGAATATATCAACTGCTACTTCACATATCATCTCAGCTGGACTACACAATTATATAAAGACACAACAGAAAACAGAAGATAAAGAGCGATTGTTGAAGTTAAATTGATTACTGCTACAGTTTATGCACATTATCCCATTTCGATCTACATTGTGACTCAATAAAGCAATTACCTTTCCAAGGTATGCCCAAGCAACTGCCAAAGATACATCCAATTGCAGCCCCCTGATCAAGGCATGTTGTTTCAATGCACTGTAACCAGATAAACATCCCAATGCTACCCAAAACTCATGATTTTCCCCCTCAAGTAACAAGGACCCCAGAGCCATTTTCTCTGATAGCTGCCTGGCAAAAGAAGTTAGCAAGTAAAACTTATGGTACCATACGAGATCAAACAGGACTGGCATATAACAACTAATACCAGGGATTTAGTAAATGCCCATTATTCTCCTCCATAAAACAAATATGGTCTGATGTTACAGCAATATCAACATAAAGGTTAGCTTGCCAAGGTGACAAGTGCAGAGCATGTTGATAAGATCTTCTTGCAGACATAGCAAATAAACGGCAGGTTTGCTTCCAGGAAAACATGGAAGCATTGAAGGTCTCCACAGTATAATATAGGTTCTGGTCCTCTTCCATCCACGGAAAACATTTTGCATAAGTAATCTAGCAAATAGAAAAGCAAGCTTCAGTCATCACAAAATTGCATTACAACATGCACCCCATAATGCTTCAAGAAAATATTTAATAAAGGGAAAGAAAGGAAAATCAGAGAGAAGAAATAGTAAAATTCAAACAACCACATCTCCTATTGAGAAATGCATGATATGCAAGCTCATATATGTATAAACGCAATGAAGTATCATTGCACTTACCAACTCAACCCACATTCCCAATTACTAACCACTCTCTCACTCCTTGAGATGAAGAAAGAGAATGTTATAATTTCTTCCTTTCTACAATTTGCAACACTGTTAGCAGCAGTACCCAAAACCTTCCTGAATCTGTAGTTGCATTTTTGCCCACATGAAAATCTATTTCTTTTATAATTAATATATGAAAATATACAGCTTGAGCAATCCTATGTTTCAATCCATTGTTACCAAGCTAGGAATGTGTAATATCTATTCACAAGCTTGAGAGGCGGTACAGGAAAGTGTTGTAAATATGTACATTAGCTCTCTTTTATTCCTTCAATTAAGATTTATAATTGTAGGATTTGTTAAAGGGCTGTGATTATGGGTCAAACTGTGGAAAAGAATACTTGTATATTCTATATCTTTTGAATAGATAGTGTACAACATTATATAGGGAATTACAAGAGATAAAATAGGAAACTAGATTAGATAGACTATCTAACTAAATCCCTTAAATCAAGGGATTTAAAACTTATTCTTCTAATCTACCTATAGCTAATGTATATCTCAACACTCCCCCTTAAGCTAGGGAATAGATGTCTTCCATTCCCAGCTTGAATACAAGATCATGGAAACTTGAACTGTTCAGCCCCTTCGTTAGAATATCAGCTACTTGATGTTCTGATGGAACATAAGACATACATACTAACCCTTCTTCCAATAATGGAATGTCTGTCAATTTCAATATGCTTTGTCCTATCATGTTGGATAGGATTATGAGCAATATTGATGGCTGACTTACTGTCACAATAAAGTTTCATAGGACAGTCCCATTTGACTTTGAAATCATCTAGAATAATCTTCAGCTATAGTAGTTCACACAATCTTTAACAATAGCCCTAAATTCTAATTCTGCAGATGACCTTGCCACCAAATTCTGCTTCTTACTCCTCCATGTTACCAAATTACCTCCAAGAAAAATGCAGCACGCTATAGTAGATCTTCTATCCAGTAGAGAACCTGCATAGTCAGAGTCAGTGTAGGCTTCTAGAACAAGAGTATTGTTTTTCTTGAACAAAATTCCTTTCCTTGGATTTCCTTTCAACTAATATAGCATTCTATAAGCAGCTTGAAGAAGAGGTTCTCTTGGATCATGCATGAATTGACTAATTATGCTCACCGAGTAAGCTATGTCTAGTCGAGTATGAGCAAAATATATGAGTCTACCACCGATGAGAGTCTACTGTTGAGAGTTCCGTTAACCAGCCTCCTCCTAACCTTCCTATCAACCCTCTTTATTTCCCTAACTTGTCTTCCCGATACACCTCTCCACACCATCTGACATCCTCATCGTGCTCCCCTTTCTTGCAACATCTCCCTCGATTTGCCGACATCTGACCAAGGTCCTCCTTCTTCGAACCTCGTTCAAGCCACCCACTTCCGACACCCTCTTTCTTATCACCGTCGAAGACAATTTCCTCTCCCAACTTAACTGTCGAGCTGGGGACCGTCGACTTAGACCCCCAGCTCGACGGTTCTTCTTTTCCGTCAGCTCTTCTTCTTCTTCTTCTGTTTCTTTTTCGCCAGCCCTTATTCTCCGATAGTTCCATCTCTGCCATCCGCTTATTCCTTCTTCCTTCCCCCTGTTTTCGCATTGTCAGCACACTTCACTTGTCCCCGCTCTTCCAAACATTCTCAACACGCCCCCCTGTCGTTTGTCCTTATTATTATTATTATGGTTGTGGCCACTCACTCTACCAACGTTCTAATAACTCAGCTACTTTGGACCCTCCGCTCCTTACCAATTCGGATTTCCCACCTTTAGGGAAAGCTCCAGTTAAGAATCAGCAGGGAATGAAGAAGGCAAAGCCCACTTGGAGCTCGATAATTGGCGACTCTGAAAATCTAGGGAGACTTCGATTTGTCGAGATCAATGAGGACAAACCAATCCAAGCACCAATGGAGGTGTTACAGCAAGGTGCTCAAAAGTGGAGAAGCGGTTAGCTTTTCTAGTAGTTAACAAGTGGGCTAATGATACACGGAGGCCTAAGGGATTGGTGAACACAATGGTAAATGAAGATGAATTATTTGTCTTCCAATTCAACACCGAAGAGAATGCACAGAAAGTGCTGGAAGCTAGGCCTTGGCACATAATGGGGCATCCAATACTAATTAAGAAGTGGCAGCCTGGAGTTACCCTGGACAGGAATAGGATTACATCCTTATCGTTATGGGTAAATAAACACAAGGTTCCTTTGGAGTATTGGTCCATGAAAGGGATGAGTTACATAGCGAGAAAGATAGGCAAACCTTTAGGACTCGATGAGAATACAGCTTTATTGAAGTAGATTGGGTATGCTAGAGTTTGTATTGATGTAGATATATCGAGGAAGTTATTGGATGGCCTGAGAATCATGAAACTATATGAGAATGGAGATTTGGAAGAGGATAAAATCAGAGTAACATACATGTGGAAACAGAAGATGAAGGAAGAGAAGCAGGTTTGGAAAAAGAAAGAATAGCAGGAGGGATAACAGATGAATGAGGCAAGCCCAAACCAAGAGAAGGACTTCCGAGATGATGGAGGGCTATCTTTAGAAGTACAAGCTTCGCACAACCTGTCTTCGAAGGAGAATCATGAGATTGGAAATGGACCACGGGAAAAGAATAAGGAGGAGCATCAAATGGTAGCAAGTGGAGTACCATTAGTGGGGGATACTCAAGGCCCCAGGGTTGGGAAGCAGGTGATGAGTTTGGCACTGAATGATCTACCAGTCAATAAAACAGGTCAAGTAGAGGGGACTATCAAAGAAAAAATGATTCAGGTTACAGTATGGAATATTAGAGGCCTTAACAGCCTGAATAAACAACTTGCGATTCAAGAGTTTATCAAGAACAGCAAGTTAGATTTTGTTGGTTTGTTGGAAACCAAAATAAAGAGGGAACAATTAGAGAAGAGTTTATGGTTCCTAGATAGAGGATGGAGGATTCTGAGTAATCATGCTCATCATTTCAATGGAAGAGTGGTCATAGGCTTCAATCCTGAGACAGTGGATGTAGTGCAGCTTATTGGAACTAATCAGTTGATACATCGTGATGCCTTGCTCAAAGCTACTGGGACTAAGATTGCCATTACAGTGTTGTATGCGGTCAATCATAAATTCCAAAAACTACAAGCTCGGCAACAGTTGGAGAACACTAGCCATCTCACGAGATTGCCATGGATGATGTTAGGTGACTATAATTGTATTCTCAAATATGAAGAAGCAAGGAGTGCAAAGTCGACTGTTGAGAACTTCGGGAGGTGGTGGAGAGAACGGGGTTGGCTAATCTGAAATGGTATGGTAATGCTTATACTTGGACCAACAAGCAACCGGGAGATTGGTTTTTGATGAACAAATTAGACCGTTGTATGGTAAATGACAAATGGATAGAGAACTGTCCAATTGTATCCGATCACAGTCCAATAGTAGTGGAGCTGCGGAGGAGGAAGACCCCATTTAGGATCTTCAATCACTTGATGGGCAATCCTGAACTCAGAAATATACTCACCGAGGAGACGCAGGGGGCCATACTCGGATCAAAAGGAGATCATATCACCATGAGACTCAAAGCCTTGCAAAACTGACTGAAATTGATCAGCAAAAAAACAGTCCAACCAGACTTGAAAGCCCTAACTGAAGCTCTGAAAGAGCTAAAGCAATGTCAAAAGGAAATATTGGTTAGACCAGAAGATTTACAACTAAGAACACAGGAAGCTGCATTGGTGGGGAAATATAATCTACTGTTGAATAGTACCAATACTCTATTAAGGCAGAAATCTTGGATGCTTTGGATGAAGGAGGGTGAGAGATGTACTAAGTATTTTATGAGCTCAATTTCAGTTAAGAGGAATAAGAATTATATCAGGTTTCTGGAAGATGACACGGGGCAGATTCATGAGGACATAGAAAGTAAGAAGAGGGTTGCCTTAGAGTACTTTACTCGGCAATTTGAGACTGTAATGCCAGTACAAAACATACTCGCAAAGGTTCTAGGAGGGCTTAAACAACTTGATGAAGACGAAAAGGTGGCGTTGGTAAGAGAAATAACAAGGGAAGAAATCAAGAATGCTATTTTCTCAATGAACCCCGACAAAGGTCCAGGATTAGATGGTTATAATGGGAGATTCTTTCAAAAACACTGGGATATTGTAGGAGAAGAAGTGGTAGCAGCAGTGGATGAGTTCTATAAGAGAGGAACAATCCTCAAAGAATGGAACAAAACATTTATCTGCCTTATTCCCAAATAGAGTAATGCAAGGAAGATGGAACAATTTAGGCCCATAGCTTGCTGTAATTTTCTTTATAAAACCATCACTAAGATCTTAGCTAATTGGTTGAGAGCGAGCCTGGGGAAGATAATTAGCCCGAAACAGAATGCTTTTATTAAGGGGAGATGGGTGGGAACAAATATCCTACTATGCTAGGAGCTGTTAGAGGGCTATCACTCTAAGAGGAGAATGAGGAATTGCACCATAAAGATGGACCTGCGAAGGCATATGACTCAATCAATTGGAGCTTCCTTTTTACTATATTGAAGGCAGTCGGTTATCCTCCTTTGTTTAAAAAATGGGTTGAGGAATGTGTAACTACTGCTTCTATGGCAATCTTGGTGGAAGGGGAACCTACAAACCTGATCAAAGCAAGGAAGGGCTTGAGGCAAGGGGACCCATTATCCCCTTACCTGTTTGTCTTATGTATGGAGGTTTTGTCAATTCTTCTTGTGAATTCTATACGGAGGCATCCAGATTTCCAATTCCATGGAAGATGTAAAGGGTTGAAGCTAACACACCTAGCTTTTGTAGATGACCTCTTATTGTTTTGCAAGGCAGAGAAAAACTCAATTGATATAATCATGAAAGCAATGAAGGAATTCCAAGAGATTTCAGGTTTAAGATGCAACCCTCTAAAGAGTTGTTTCTATTTATCTTGCAACTCAAGTACAGAGGTAGCATCTACAGCTATCGAGATGGGATTAACACAAGGGCAAGTACCCTTCAAATACTTGGGGTATCAATTTCTCAAAGAAGAATCAATGCTGGGGAGTGTAAACCTCTGTTGGACTTAATTCATGATAGAATCAATCAATGGAGCAATCGGTTCCTTAGTTATGGAGCCAGGCTACAGCTAATTCAAACAATACTGAGTAATCTTACCACTTATTGGATCAACCATTTATCCATTCCCAAAAGTATCCTTAAGGAAATCGACAGGAGGCTTAGGGATTTCTTGTGGAACGGCTCAAACCAAGGCAAAAGCAAAGTGAAGATCAGTTGGGATAAAACTTGTAGACCTAAGCAACAGGAGGGATTAGGTATCCATTCTGCAAGGATGAATCATAAGGTGAGTAGGGTCAGAATTTGTGGTGGTTATACTACAAAAAGGAGGATTTATGGGTGAAATGGATTCACAATCTATTCATTAAGCACAAGAATATCTGGATACTACAGTCAAGGCAGAATATGTCAAGCACTTTTACAGAAATTCTCGAAACCAGACAATGGATGCAGAGTCAGGTGCTCCATAGGATTGGGAAAAGAGAAATCACGTCTTTTTGGAATGATAATTGGCACTGTAAATTGCCTCAATGTCAGGAAGGAAAGCAGGATGAAATTCAGTGCCTGGCAGATAACTCAAGGAAGTTCAACATAGAAGCTTGTAAAACACTGTTACAGGCTACACAGAGTACAAGACAGGAGTGGGCAACATTAGTATGGGATAGTAATCTTAATCCAACTCACTCATTCATCTTATGGATGGGAATCAATGGAGGGTTGCTTACAAGGGATAAGATCAGGTTCTCCATTAGTAATTTGAATTGTGAGTTATGCAATGAGGAACTGGAAAGTTTGGAACACCTCATGATTAGATGCAGGTATACCAGACAAGTCTGGAATCGGTTGCAAAATATACTCAACGTGGTCCAACCAACGGATTCTTGGAGTGAAGCTATTGACTGGCTAGGGAAAATTAGAGTGCATAATGCGGCTAATCTCAAAGCTATCAGGTTAAGTTGGGCAGCCTCGATGTATTACATATGGAAAGAACGCAATTGCAGAGTATTCAAACAAGAAAGTAGAAGCAGTGAGATGGTTTTTCAGGCCATCTTTCTACATTGCAAATTGGCCATGTTAGCCAGAGGAATAGCTACAAATCTAACAAGTAACATGAAGTGCAGATGGGATTGCAGTAACACTAGACTAAGTGGTCTCGCAAGTTCCCTCGATCTCAAGATGTAGACGATTACTAAGAACCATAATTCTCCGTAATCTAGATTCTATGGATTATACTAGTTTTGTCCTCTAGATTGTATATATTTTCTTATAATGAAATCTATTAATTTTCAAAAAAAAAAAGTCTACCAACCAATCTTGTTAACAGCTGGTTCTTCTTTAGCTTCTCCCAACTTATGGTTTGGATCCAAAGGCGTAGAGACTAGTTTACACCCAATCTTCCCTGTTTTTGCCAATAAATCAGTCACATACTTTTGTTGAGATATGAAAATCCCTTGTGCAGAATATGCCACCTCAATACCAAGGAAGTACTTTAGTTTCCCTAGTTCCTTTATCTCTAACTCTTTTACTAGTCTTCGCTTCAATTCATGCTTCTTCTCTTTCTCATCATTTCTAGTCATTATAATGTCATCTACATAGACTAAAAGAGCAGTAACTCCCCCTGCAGTTGAATGTTTAATGAAAAGAGTGTCGTCATCTTGGCTTTGTCTACACCCAGACTCCCTCATGACTTTTGAAAATCTCCCAAACCATGCCCTAGGAGATTGTTTTAACCCATAAAGGGCCTTCCTCAACTTGCATACTTTGTTGTCGATGTCCCCCTCAAATCTTGGTGGAATAGTCATATAGATTTCTTCATCTTAGTCTCCATGGAGAAATGCATTGTTAACATCATATTGTAAGAGCTGCCAATTAACGTGGGCAGCTAATGATAATAGAATTCTCACGATATTCATTTTCGCAACTGGAGCAAAAGTCTCTTGACAGTCAATCTCGTAAGTCTAAGTGTACCCTTGGGCCACTAATCTAGCTTTATACTTCTCAAGAGACCCATCAGCCTTGTATTTTGGTGTAAAAATCGACTTACAGTCAACAATGTTTTTCCCTTCGGTTTATCAACAATCTCCCATGTTCTATTCTTTTCTAATGCACTCATCTCCTCCCTCATAGCATCCCTCCATTCCCTTTTGACAATGCCTCAGAAACTGTGTTAGGGATAGTAATGGTGTTTAAAAATTCACAATGAATTTTTAGTAGGCTTGTGATAGGCGCTTAAGAGAGACATAGTGAGATAAAGGATAGACTGGTCGCTTGGTGCATTCTCTTACACCTTTCCTAACAGCAATGGGTTCAAAAAATTGAGTATGTAAAGGTGAGTCAGGTCTTACCATGATTTCATTTCCAGAGTCTGAGTTGGACTCTTGGACCTGTGTCAGTTCTAGAACGACCTTTCTCCTTGAATACACCTGAGTAACACGGGCTGGGACACGGGATGACTCAAGTTCAGTAGTATTATTGGGAAACTCAGATGTAACTGGTTCAGAAGGCCTGGTTGTTTCAACAATACGAGCTGGATAAGAAGGAAAGTCAAGTGTTTTAAATGGTTCGAAGGACTCACAAGTGCTATCTTCTATCAGTGAAACA
>JAOQMS010000006.1:12308-43579 GCA_027563885.1 Erythroxylum longipes | reverse complement strand
AAACACCCCCCCCCCCCCCCCTAAAGAGAAGACTTGGAGAAAAAAAGGTGTATTTTCTGTGAAGGTGACATCTGTAGACATATAAAATTTTCCAGATGACAGATTGTAACACTTGTATCCCTTTTAAGTAGGTGAGTAACCGAGGAAAACACATTTGATGGCTTTGGGGTCTTTTTGTCTCTGTGTTGGCTATGGACATGAACAAAGGCAATGCACCCAAATACCCTAGGTGTAAGGCCATGTGATGTTCTGAAGTGAGGATAGAAACTATTGAGAATGTCTGTGGGACTTTTGGTGTCTAACACAGGTGAGGGAAGTCTACTTATCACATATGTGGCAGTAAGAATTGCCTCTCCCGGATAGGATTTAGGGACATTCCCTTGAAAGAGTAGGGCTCGGCTGGTGTTGTGTAAGTGTCCATTTTTCCTTTCAACTACCCCGTTTTGTTGATGTGTTAACACACGACGAGTCATGTATAATGCCCTGCGATTGAAATAAGGATGACAAAGTTTGGTTGAAGTAGTCTCTATCATTGTCTATACGAAAGCTTTTTATTTTGACTCTAAATTGATTTTGAATCATTGAGTGGAAATTAGGTATAACAAGACTAACATCAGATTTTTGTTTAAGAAGAAAGATCCATGTAACCCGAGTGCAATCATCAATTAAGGCTACAAACCAAAGAGGCCCAAAAACAATAGGTGTAGTACAAGGACCCCATATGTCACTATGAATCAAATGAAAAGGATGAGAACTTCTTTTATTGCTAATAGGAAAAGATACCCGAGTATGTTTTTCCAATTCACAAACATCACAATGAAATTCAGAAATATCTAATTCTTAGAACAAACGAGGTAACATAACCTTTAAAACCTTAAAAGATGGATGACCTAGGCGCAGGTGATACAGCCAAGGTGATACAGCCAAATGACATCTTTATTTAAGGAAATAAGAAATTACAAAGATAAGTTGTTTTGAATTTTTTAAGGAAATTCAAGGTGGTAAAGACCGCTTCTTTCCTTAGCAAGTCCAATCCTCCTCTCCGAGACCTAATTTGAAAAACACAATAAGAGGGAAAGAAAGTAGCGTAACATTTAAAATCATGGGTAAGTTTTTGAATGGAAAGAAGGCTAGCTGAAAGATTTGGTATATGGAGGACTTTTTTAAGAATAAGGACAGGTGTGGTGTGTACATCCCTGAACCCTACAATAGTAGCTAAAGAGCCATTGGCTACTACAATCTTTCTGTTTCTTGGGCATGGGGTATATGTGTGGAAGAATTGAGATGTGGGTGTCATTTAGGATAAAAAGTTTCTGAGGTAGTCGTGCAAAAAGGAAGTAGAGGTTTACATGAAATAGCCAAAAAGCAAGTTTTATAAGACTATTCAATAGACCCCAACAAGCTTCTCAGCTTTTTAATTTCTTCACTATTAAACCCCCCTGTTGTTGAATTTTCCTCAATTTTGGGTTGTTCTGCCATATGAGCTTGAGAACTCTGTTGTCCCCCACGATTTCCCCATTCCCAGCTTGGTGGCTTACCATGAAGTTTCCAACAAGTTTCCTTTGTATGCCCCGATTTCTTGCAGTAGGTGCACCAGAGATTGTCCTTATTCTCCTTTCCCTGGTTTTCTCTACCAAGATTTTTGGACAGATCACTACTTCCTTTCACTGATGATCTGTTTTTGTTACTAAGGCTAACCCATCCATGGTTTGTGGTTCAAGCATAACACTCCTTCGGCTTTCTTCTGCTCGAATCAATGAAATTGTCTCTTCTAGAGACGTTGTGTCCTCTTTGCCAAGAATCTGGACCCTAACCTAATCGAATTCAGGTTTCAATCCGGTCAAAAAATCATAGACACGATCTTTTCCAATGAAGTTCTTCAAGATGGTCGCATCCTCAAGGTATTTCATCTCAAAAACTCAGTAATGGTCAAGTTCTTGCCACAGATTCTGTAGCAGGTTTGCATAATTAGTGACAGATTAATCTCCTTGTTTAGTAGCTACAGTTTTAATCTTAATCTCATACACTTGAGCAACATCACAAGCCTTCGAGTATTTGTGACGAATGTAATCCCAAATCTCCTTTGCAGTGACCAAAAACTTACATGTGTCATTGATCATGGGATCCATGGAATCCCATAACCAGGACATTATCATAGAATCCTCCTCATCCCATGCTTCAAACATTGGGTTATCCTTTTTCGGCCCTATTCCAAAAAGGTGACTAAGCTTCCCTTTGCCCTTGAGATATGTGCAGACAAACTGAGACCATTTGAGGTAGTTCTTCCCATTAAGCCTATAGGAAGCCAGAATATTTTGCAAATCTCCAATTTTCTGATTTGAACTGAATTCTTCTGAAGGGTTAAAAACAGAAGTTTGGGAGGTTGACATGATGAAGAAGGAAAAAATCGCAGCAATTAAGGTTGTCTGAACAAGAATCAAAGAGGGAAAGACAAGGAGGAATGCAGTCATGAAGGCTGGAACACACACAAGAACAAAACCAAGAAAGGGTTTTGATTATGCAGCAATCAAGGCTGCTGGGAAAAAATTCCAGAAAGAGAAACCCTAGAGCTATGATACCATGTGGAAAAGAATACTTGTCTATTCTGTATCTTTTGAATAGATAGTGTACAGCATTATATAGGGATTATAAGAGATAAAGAAACTAGATAAGATCCTAGATCAGATAGACTATCTAACTAAATCCCTTAAATCAAGGGATTTTAAACTTATTCTTCTAATCTATTTACTGCTAATGTATATCTCAACACAAATTTTTCCTTTTTCTTCTTTGGACACCTTTTGTATATAAAAAAGTTGTACAGCTTACATAATATATTAAAAAAACAAACTCCCTTCCTTATTTTCTATAGAAGTAGTTAAGTGTAATAGTTTGATCGAGTTCCTTAGATTTTCATGTATTGATTTTGAGATTCTATGCAAGGAGTGGGAATCGAGTTGTTGATGCTCTATCCAGAATAACTAGTACTAGTTCATACTGTATGATGACCTCTAAACAATCTTTTACATTATAGGAGATCAAAGTAAGTTGGTTCATGAATGATACCATTGGTTACAAGATAAAATTAGCAATGAAAGTTAAGCTTAATCATCTTGTACATGTTTCTAGGATCTTCTTGGACGGAAAGGGCTAACACAAGTTCGCAAAATATTCAAAAGTGAAGGCTAAAATTATGTCTGTCTTCCATTGTCTGTTATAGTTGGCATATACAAAAGGCTTCAAGCAGTGTTCCATTGAAAAGGGTAGTAAAAAGATGTGAAAATGTATGTAAGGGAGAGTAGTGTGAGTCAATAACATGAAATGGTTCAGCAATTGTCTATTTCTCATCATTATGGGATTGAAATAAACCTTAACTTGATTATGGTTGGCCTAAATCATAGGAGAAATCATTCTTGGGTGGTTGATCAATCACGTATGCTTGTTTCATTCTTGAGGTGGTTGATTGATCAAGTATGCTCATGATGTGGGGAATTTGAGAATTTCTAAATAGTGACACTAGAAAGAAGGTTAGTGAAGAGAAATAATAAAGCAGCTATCCAAATTCTAATATAATGATCACGAATGCAACATAGATGCCCTACTTGGGAGTTCTCGTATGATCAGCAAAAGAGGTATCCAAAACCCAACCTTGTGGACAATTTTTTGTTTTTGGAAGTAAGAGTTAAGGAATTAAATAAAAAAATAATTAAAAAAACTTGTGGACAAGGTTGTTGAAGAGGAGAAATATTTACATGAGAAAATCAATTAAGAAGTTAGATAAGAAACTATGTCGATTTGATAAGAAGATGGATGAAGAGTTGCAACATTGTTTATGGAGAGTATTAATTAGTAAGAGAGATAGTTGTAACAATTCTGTTGTTATTATAATGAGTCTAACGGCTAGCAGTTGCTTCTGTTAAAAAACCATTGGACTGATGAGAAGAGGTAGCATGATAATTCTCTTTCAATAAAATGTTAAGTGGAGAGTTTTGATATAAAAGCCTAATTGATCTAGCTATAATCTTACCTAATTCTAGCCCTAATTGTTGAAAATTTGCTGCCCCAACTGTCTTCCCTGCATGAACAAGACCTTGCAAAAGATTCAGTGTTTTATAAAGCCACCAATTACAACAAAAAGAAAGTTCCCGAAAATAAAAGGAACTCAAATGAAAAAGAATTATGAAATTCAATTGCAAGTTGTAAAGTACACATAGTAAATGAATTTCCTAAATTACCATGTACGCGGAATAGAGGATTTTTAAATTTATTGATTAACAAAAGCTGCTATGAAACATATCAAGTATGACAAAACTTAACTTTTCCCTTATATGCGACAAAGAAATTTCAGCAATGACTCACTCATTAATGACAACAGGTTGAATTAGATAGAAGAGATCAGATATTGTTTGATAAACTGGCCCGGGGAGGTTATATAAGTGTCATAGCTTCTGTTTTTAGTTTTAAGAAGTTAAAAGCTATATATTTCACCCTAACATCATCACGTTAGTCATTTAAAAGGAGCTCAACAAAAAAAATTCTTAATCCAAAAAGATGCAAGACCTTTTCTGTAAATCAATCCAAGGGGGGAAGAAAATTTCATAATATTTCAACAAAGAAGATGGATATCAGGACAGAAACCTTAACCTTAAGGAGATACCTGAATGTCACCAAGCAATTTCCAGACGCATGACATGTTAGCAGCGCATGCAGTGTTAGCATCTGCAACTTTACATGCATCCTGAATTATTGGGCAACCAGCTGTCAGTTACAGTGAATTTGGTATTAAAGATTTCAAATTATATTAGGATGTCAAATTGACACCACATCAATAACAAACCTTAATAAAATACAAAGGTTGCAGTAGGATTAGGACTACATAGATTTGGTCAGATCTCTTACAACATGGATATAAAAGGTAATGAATAAGTTTGTACCATTCTAAATGACTTCACCATCTCTATATGGATGCACCAGAATCAAGTTTGAATAATGTGAGGAAAGAACAAAATTTATTGATTTTGGACAAGGTAATATACAAAAATAGTAATTACAACTTTGTCAAATTATGATTCTAAATATGAAAAAGAAAGGATGGCCAAAATGGACACAATTATGAGAAGTGAGTTAATTATCTGGTAATCAAGTCTAACCTCTAACAATGAGGCTGCCCATCTAAAGGCACCCAAATTCATGCTTTCCTTTGATAAACTCAAGAGTCCAGACGCCAACCCATACATTGCAGACACGTTTTGGGGTGACATTTCTAGAGCTCGTTGAAATTGTTCGATTCCCTTAAACAAAAAGAACAGTGTTAGCAACTTAGCACACTATACTGATTAATATTTAAAAAATCAGATGATAGGACAACATCATATTTGTAATATAAACTCCATTGCAGTCTGAAACAAGCAGTTGGTCTAAGCCATTTAAATTTAATGTTTCTTAAGGGAATGACCCTAGGCCAACAATACTTCAACATTCAAGGAGAGTTGGGGTTAGGAAATCCATATTCACCAGCTTTAATGGTCTATAATTTAGGGATTATTAAGGAGTCTCTAATTTACAGATTTTATTGTCTATAATTTAGGAGAAAATTTAAGAAGGCTGGACATAAACGTGTATACAAACATGTATTATGTACTATGAGAGAATAAGAAGAATTTTCCTAAACCCTATTTTGTAATAATAGCAAAGGAAACAAGATAAGTATACTATCGTTTATCTTTACAAAGAGCAATCATCAGGAGAAACACTAATGACAAAGTTATTGGCCCAATACATGAACTAAGAGGATCTTGTTGTTGAGAATAGACATGAACAATAGGAGGCTTAGCAGGAAAAGGGACAAAAGATGTGACAGTATAGATTAGGAGATCATTATCCTCTCCCTGACTTGTACGAATAGGGGTTGGATAATAAGGTGTCTGTCATAAGAGAGTAACATCAACGGATACAAGATACTTACAAGCTAGGACAATAGCATCTATAACGTTGTTGTCTTCAAGAATAAGCAAGGGTAATGCATTTCAGATATTTAGGCTCCTTGTCCAATAGTGTCTCAAATTGGATATAAATACGTTGTTGACTTTGTGAATGATTATTCTTGTGTGACTTAGTTATATTTAATGAAAAGCTGTTATGAATTGTTTTCTCATTTTTGTGACTTTGTTATGAGATCAAAACCCATTTAATGTCAAAATTCACACATTACAAAGCGATAATACTAAAGAATCCTTATTCGCACCTAAGTCTATACGAATTAATCTCCAGGGTTGCTAAAGGGGAGAATGGACAAGTCTATTGTCTTCCAAAACCCATGTATGGCTTGAAACTAAGTCTGAGCTTGGTTTGAAAATTTTAATTAGACAATTGTAACATTTGGATCAAAGAAAAATAAGTCTAATCACTCTACATTTTATGTAAAGTTGGGAGTCGGTATCATTATATTGGTACTATATGTGGATGACATTTTTATTATAGGAAATGACACTACAAGGACCTCATCCCTTAAATCCTTTCTTTATTCTCAGTCTCGAACGAAAGATTTGGAGGCATTAAAGTATTTTCGGGAGTTAAGCTTATTAGAAGTAATAAAAAAATATTCATATCTCAAAAGAAATGTGTTTGAATTCCTAAAATGGAAAATTTGGGGCTAAATCATGCAGTACTCCAATGACTCCTAATTTGCAACTTACACAAGATGGTGAGCCATTTAAAGATCTTGCAAAAATATAGCAGGTTAGTTGAAAGTTAGTTGAAAGGTTTAATTACCTTATAGTAACATGTTCAAATAATGCATATCCTATGTAAGTTAGTCTATGTCTTCTCCAACAGTTAACCATTCGTCAACCTTAGAACAAATTTTGTTTTATTTGAAAAAAGCCCCTATACATAACATTGTCTATAAAATTCATGGACATCCACATATTGAATGCTATGACATGAGATCCACTTTGTTTTTGTTAAAGAAAATCTAGTTTCATGGAAGAGTAAGAAGCAAAATTCGCATCACATTCAAGTTCAGAGACAAGATATCAAGCTATGGTGCAATTTATTTTTGAGATAATGTGGATTTATCAATTGTTGATTGAAGTTAGTCTTAAGCCTTCAGTACCAGCAAAATTGTGATGCAATAACCAAGTTGCCCTCACATTGTGTCTAATCCTATATTTTATCAAAAAACTAAGAACATAGAAACTAATTCACTTTGTTCAAGAAAACTACAACAGGGTTTAATTTCCATGAATTATGTAAAAATTGAAAAACAACAGGGTGATATTATATTTATAACAAGCTAGACATGATTAATATCTATGAAGCAACTTGAGAAAGAGTGTTACAGAATATGTAAATATATTAGGAAATTTGTGATTTAGGGATTGACTTTACTAAACATGAAGTTACATTATAGAGATAGATTAGCATCAAAACCTTCTTATAGAGAATGACTAAGTTCTGTATATATAGGTAGCTTATATGGACAAAAAACATTTCTCTTATCTTTTGTGTCTTTTCAAATTCAAAGTTTCATATATCACTGCCTACAAGAGTTTATTTGTCATTTCAATTGCCCATAATCCAATGCTTCACGATCGAACTAAAACATATTGAAATTAATATGCACTTTATCAAGGACAAACTCAAAGTGGGCTAATCTGTATTCCTTATACTCCTACCTCTCGACAAGTGGCTGATATACTCACCAAATGTTTACTAAATAACAATTTGAAGTTCTAACAAACAAGCTAGCAATGGAAAACATCTACAAGCCAGCTTGAGGGGCAATGTTGGATTAGGAAATAAAGAAGCGGATTCAATAGCACGGGCTGCAATAAGAATTCTTGTGGAATGTGCTGGATGAAATATTCCTTATGGAATAATATGGATTTGTTGTAGGCTATAAATACAAGAGTTTAGGCTAAAATTACTGTTAGAAAGAGATATAGTTATAATCTCCTATTTATATTTTCCTAGTTTACATACCTTATATACCTATATGATGAAAATCATAACAGTGATTTAGGAGAAATTATTTCTTAATCATAAAATAGGAAACAAGAGGATATCATGGATATTTACTTTAGGACATTGTCGTAAATAGGGGATTTTGCTGTAAATAGGAAATATTTTAGTTACCTAAAATTAGGTTAGGACTTCTGTATATATTCAAAGGCACTTATTGTGCAAAATAAGGAAAAAGATTACTTCTTTCTTCATGCTATCAGAGTCCAGGATGTTGTAACTCCTAGTTTCTTTTTTTTTCTAGCACTTGGCCTTCATCGCCAATAGTGCCTTCTGGAAAACAGTGGCTGAAGTTGTTACCAGCAAAAACCCCAACATGGAGGCCTCTTCCTCCTCTAAAATCTCCTCTGTTGGTAGTCTCAAAATGTACACCCCTCCCCATATTGGTGAATTACAAACCTTGTTTCCATCTTACTAACTCAATGGTAAAAACTACCTTCACTGGTCACAAATGGTTAAAGACTTTCCTTAAGGGCAAGGAAAGCTTTCCCACTTACTAGGACTGGCTCCTGCTCTTTCGGATCCCAAATTCAAGGTTTGGGAGGGAAAGGATTCCTTAATCATGTTATGGCTTTGGAACTCTATGGAACCAGACATTAGAGGCGCTTACATGTTCCTCTCATCTGTTAAGGAGATATGGGATGCTATTACTCAATTTTATTCTAACGTAAATGATGCGTCTTTAATTTATGAGACTAAGACCAAAATATCATCTGCCAAGCAAGGTATGCACTATGTCACTAAATATTACAATCTGATGAAAAGTCTTTGGCTTGAGTTGGATCATTATCAAAATCTTAAAATGCAATGCAGTGATGACAGTGTCAAATTAAAAAAGCTTGTAAAAAGGGAAAGAATCTTTGAATTCTTAGCAGGTCTTAATGTTGAATTTGACCAACTTTGAGTTCAAATACTTGGCAAAAACCATCTTTGAATGAGGCCTTCTCACTCATCTGAGCAGAAGAGAGTCAGAGAATTGTGATGTTGAAATCCAAGTTTGTTGACAACTCATCAATCATGTCTATTAAAACCAACAAAGAAGCCCTTAACCACCACCAACAAAATCCTCAAAATAAGGAAGCTATCTGGTATAGTTTTTGTAAGAAAGCCTCGTCACACTAGAGAGACCTGCTGGAAATTACATAGGAAGCCAAAGAAAGCATGGAAAGAAGGGGCGAACAAGGATGGACAAGTCAAAGCCCACTTCACTAAACCTACAAACTATGGAGATTCTGATCAAGCTAGATCAAAACTGATAAGCAAATGGATGGGAACACTGAATTTTATTGGAGTTCAGTAATGGAAAATGCAAAAACAATAAGAGCCAAAGCTCCCCAGCCAAGTAATGGCCCCTCTAGCTCAAGAGCTGAGACAGAAGAAAAGGAAAAACTACTCCCTCCCTGTGCTACCCGATTCCCTTACATAATCTCCCCTTCTCAAGATTTGTTTCTCTCTCCTCTAACAAACTCACCCCTAACCGTTACTCTCTTTTACTACTGACTCATCATTCCCTGAGTCACTAATTCTTTGCTCCTTCTTAGTCTTTCTCCTGGAATAAGTTAACATGGGTTTGTGGCCCATGTTTTGTTCCTTTATTCTATTTCTTCTGGAATAGGTCAAAATGAGTTTATGGCCCGTATAGCTATCAAAAACCAAAAGGAATTAACAAAGAAGAGATTGAGCACTTAAAGAGCATTTTGAATTCCCTAGAAGGTGCTGGTGCATCATATTCATGAGCCCAATCAGGTGATTTTTCTAATTCTCATGCTCTTAGTGCCTCCTAGGGATTCTTGGGTCGTAGATGCAATTACTACAGACCATATGACTACTTCTCATCATTCTTTTATTTCTTATAACCCTGTCCTAGTAACAGAAAAGTTAAAGTTGCAGAGGGCTCTCTTACTACTGTTTCAAGTCAAGGAACCATTCCTTTGTCCCCTAATCTTCTCTTGAAAAGAGTACTGAATGTTCCCAAACTTTCTGCGAATCTTTTGTCCATTAAACGATTTACCAAAGACTTGAATTGCTTAGCCATCTTTGATCCTAATGATTGTTTATTTCAGGATTGGGAAACGGGGAAGATGATTAGGCATGCTAAGGAAAAGGACGGATTCTACCTTGTGGAGTCTAATAGTGGAGAAAAACCTCACATCCCTCCTTGACTTTCATGACCAAAGATATTCTTAACCCTATTTGGCTTCACTATTATCATTTAGGTCATTCTTCTTTTAGTTTAATGAGAACCATGTTTCCTAATTTGTTTAAAAATCATGATCCTAACAGTTTCCATTGTGATGTGTGTAAGTTTGCCAAACATTGTCGTACTTCCTTTCCTTTGAGCAATAATAAATCTGAATTTCCTTTTACTTTGATTCATTATGATACGTGGGGACTTCAAGGATACCTAATGTGTCATAAGCTAAATGGTTTGTTACCTTTATTGATGACTGCACAAGGGTCACGTCAATCTTTCTCATGAAAAACAAATCGAAGGTTAGTGATACTTTTCCTAATTTCTTCCATATGATAAAAAAACAATTTAGGGTGAGCATAGAAGGGGTCAGGAATAATAATGCCCAGGAATACTTTGATCAAACCTTATCTTCTTTCTTTCAACGAGAAGGCATTATCCATTTTTCACCCTATGTTGATACACCTCAATAAAATGGGGTGGCTAAGCATAAAAATAGACATTTACTTAAAGTCACTAGAGCATTATTAAATCAAATGAATGTCCCTAAATACTGTTGAGGAGAGGCTGTTTTAACTGGAGTTCACTTGATAAACAAATTGCTTCATGACCTCTAGAGTTCAAAACACTAGTAGAAATGCTCCATAATTTCTTCCCCAGCTTTAATATAAATAGTCTAACTCCAAGGGTGTTTGGACATGTTAGTTTTGTTCATATTCATGCTCACAACAGGGGAAAACTTGACCCACGAGCCCAAAAGTACATCTTTTTTGGTTACTCCCCTACATAAAAAGGGTATAAATGTTTTTATCCTCCCTCACATAAATTCTTCATTTCCAAGGATGTGTCATTTGTTAAGAGTCAATCTTTCTTCCCTAATACTTATCTTTAGGGGGAGATAGGGAATTCTGCGGAAGATAAGTATTAGGCAGACTAACTTCTTAATTTATATTTCCCAAATACACAGACTGAGTCAGCCACTACTATCCCTGCACCACCTAACCAATCTGACAAAAATAAGTTAGAAAGTGGCTAGCCAGATACCTCAAAAAATACTACACCTATCCCCAACAAGCCTCTCTTAGTCTACTCACAAAGGAATACTATCCAGACCTTACCAGAGCAGGCTCAAGGATCTAACCTGGAATCAGGTATTGAAATACAAAACCTTGAGCTTGATGATTTGTATGTCCCTATAGCTCTTAGCAAGGGCACACGAACATGCACTAAATACCCAATTTCACACTTCACTTCACTTGACAAATGTTCTCCAAGCCATAAATGTTTTCTTACAAAAATAAATTCAATTTCCACACTACAAACACTTTATGAGGCACTTAGGGATACGAATTGGAAAAGTGCCATGCATGATGAGATGAATGCATTAATTAAGAATCAAACATGGGAAATAGTAGATTCACCAAGAGGAAAAAAACCAGTAGGATGTAAATGGGTATTCACAATTAAATATAAAGCAAATGGTTCATTGGAAAGATATAAAGCAAGGATGGTAGCTAAGGGGTATACTCAAACTCATGGGGTTGACTATCCTGAAACTTTTGCCCCAGTAGCAAAAATGAACACTATACGTATACTGTTATCCTTGGCAGCTAATTTTGATTGGCCTATGCAGCAATTTGATGTAAAGAATGCCTTTTTACATGGTAATCTAAATGAAGAAGTGTCCATTAAAGCCCCTCCTGGATTTCAAGACAAGTTTGGGAATAGAGTATGCAAATTAAAGAAAGCCTTGTATGGCCTTAAACGATCTCCTCGGGCATGATTTGGGAGATTAACAAAGGCTATTCTGTAGAAAACAAAATGACAGCCCCCATTGTTAATGTGGATGACATCATAGTCACAGGTAATGATCTTGCAGAGATGAAACACCTCAAACTTAAACTTGCTCAAGAGTTTGAAATCAAAGATTTGGGAAAGTTGAAATATTTTTTGGGCATAGAAGTAGCTCGTTCGGAAGAGGGAATTTTTCTATCCCAACACAAGTATATTCTAAATCTTTTACAAGAAACTGGAATGATGGGGTGCAAACCGATTAATACAACTGTAGAACAGAATCATAGACTAAGCGAGGCCAAAGATGATGAAACTGTTGACAGGGGGAGGTATCAAAGACTAGTGGGAAGACTAATTTATTTGTCACGTACCAGGCCTGACATAGCATATGCAATAAGTGTAATTAGTCAATTCATGTATGACCCTAAAATGTTCATCTTCAAGAAGTGTATAGGGTATTAAGGTACCTTAAAACTACCCCTGGAAAAGGGATTATGTTTAAGAAAAATGACAATAAGACAGTTGAAGCTTATACAAATGCAGATTGGCAGGTTCAAGCATTGATAGAAGGTCAAGTAATGGGTACTGCACTATGTTTTTGGGCAATCTTATCACTTGGAGAAGAAAGAAGCAATCAGTTGTGGCCAGATCAAGTGCTAAGGTAGAGTTTAGAGCAATCGCTCATGGTACATGTGAGCTCTTGTGGATTCGTACCATCCTAAATGATTTGAAAGTTAGGCGGCAAAGACCTATGAAGCTTTATTGTGATAATAAGTTAGCTATTAGTATTGCTCACAACCCGGTATAGCATGACAGAACTAAACACATCGAGATTGATAAGCACTTCATAAAAGAAAATTTGGAAAGTGGACTTATCTGCACCCCATATGTTCCCACTGCCAAACAGATGGTAGATGTACTAACGCAAATGCACAATTTCAAGATGTTATAAGCAAGCTCGAAATGCAAGACATCTATGCACCTACTAGCTTGAGGGGCAGTGTTGAAAATCAGAGCAGTGATTTAGGAGAAATTATTTCCTAATCATAAAATAGGAAAAAAGAGGATATCATGGATATTTACTTTAGGAATTTGTAGTAAATAGGGGATATTGTTGTAAATAGGAAAAATTTTAGTTACCTAAAATTAAGTTAGGACTTGTGTATAGATTCAAATGCACTTGTTGTACAAAATAAGAAAAAAGATTACTTCTTTCTTCAATATATATGCAAAGTAGTGCCTATAAAAATATCAGCAATATAACAAATTTTCTTGTTCATATCAATTTGCAAGGGGAGGAGGAACAAATATTCCCAAAGTGTAACAAGTATTAGCTTCTAGTGGCTACGATTTTTCATGAAAAAAAAAAGAGAAAGGGAAAAATATAAGACAAGTAGGTTAACAATTCAAGGGATGCCCCAGTGCACAAGGTTCCCCGCTTTATGAGAGTTGGGAGAGGGTCATCAATTAGACACAACCTTCCCTTTGTATCTTACAAAGAGGCTAACCTGTGACTTTTCAACCACAAAGGAGTAACCTTACCAGTTGCTCCAAGACTCACCCTCAGGTTAATAATTCGATATCAAACAATAAAAACAAGGTAATTTAAGAAAGGAAAAAATAAAAATATCAAGTCATTTACCATCTTTGATACTGGTAAAGAACTACCTTTCTGAAGGAACCAAGCGTCAAGAAGATATTTCCACTTTCAACCAAAGCAAAAACTCTAGTGTCCTCCAATTCAATGGCTCTGCTGTAGGACTGGTACAAGTATAGCAATAAGTTGACCAACTGAAAGGTAAGCTATAACAGAATAATCCAATGACAAGTCATGAAACAGGTGAAGTTAAATATCATCCACAACTTGCCTAGTAAAGGGCCTTGTTGCTTTCTACTACATAAAGATAAATAACCTTGATACAAACACAAGAACAAGTGAATTGTAATCCTCCAAACTGTTTGTTTGTATGCGTCTCCAAACTTGGGTTGGGAATAATAATGATTAATATGACAAGAATTTTATTAATCAACATAATTAGGCCAACTCAGCACATTAGGTGCTACTTTGTATGCCAGTATGATTGTGTCCCTCCTTCTCTTCAAAATTATGCCATGTAAGGACATATTAAGTCCAATGTAATATGTGATTCTTCACTTTTGAATAACTTTCTACCTCCCCTTCACCCTACTCCAATAGTAAAAAGCAATGTTAACAAACATTGACTACTAGGTCTGCAACTTTTGGGCACATAGGGGATAATGTTACTTTGGAATCACTAAATACAAATATTGTGTTGAGATACATGCATAACCATTTTCCTCCCCGGAAGCCATAAATTTTGATTTCTCATTAACATTTCAAAATTAATCTCTATGGAATTAGATTTCATAATTAAAAAATCAAGACAACCAGGCAACTTCTCCACCCCACCACAAGAGATTGTGGGTTCCAGCCATTACTCTTCCTCTACCAAGGGCGATGGTCTCCAATGTATCAAATACAAAGAAAAAGAAAAAAACAAATAGCTCCAACTATAGAAAAAGAAGAAGAAGAAAAAGAAGGGGAAGGAAAAGAAGAAGAAAGAGAAGGAGAAGAAGGAGGAGGAGGAGGAGGAGAAAAGAATGATAGGGGGGGAAAAGGAGATGAAGAAAAAGAAGATCCACTAAGGGAAATATGAGAGAAAGTATAAGCCGGAATATTAATGATGAATAAGCTGATAGAAATGAGTGACTTGTTCCTCTTTTTTGGGGAGGGCCTGACTTGAATTTGAGGGTAGAAATGTTCTTGGATCTCAACACCCTTGACTTATTAACATAAGCTGAGCACTACATGACTATCGTAATATTATCACAGTGCATTGCTATGATAGAATTCCCCAATCTTTTTTTCATTTCAAAAAAAATATTTTTGCCATTTAGAAACACATTATTTGAACAGATTCTGTGTAAATCAATGATTCCACAAATGATAACATATCAGCATGTCGTCTATGTCCGAATAAACAAAAAAGCGTGTACCTTAGTAGCAGCAGTAAACATCCCAAGTCGCTGGTAGGCAACACCGAGCGCCTATCGGAGGATAGAATGGGTGAAGGAAGAAAGTCAAAATGATACAAGTATTGAGCAGGAGAAGAGTGAAATGAAGTAGATATAAGTGAGTAGAACAAGAAAGAAGAGAAGGAGCTAGGCTTACTTCCCACAAATCAGCAGATGTGGGATAACCTCGAATTGCATGCTGGAGACAACGAACAGCTTCTGAGCAACGGTTGTGATGAAAATGGAGAAAACCCAAACGACGAAAAGCCCAAAAGGCCCTGGGAGACTTTTGAGAGGCTTCGTTACAGGAGGCGAGCTCCAAGTTCTCTTTACCAGATCGGCGCAACAACTGACAGAGGGCATCACCTGAATCAGAATCATCAGGATGAAGAGAGACAGCCCTCTGGTAACATTTGAGAGCCCTCTGAGAATCGAGGGCAAAATTAGAGTAGTAATGTCCTAGGTACTTGAAAGCTTCAGCATTTTGTGGGTTAAGTTTGGCTGAGATTAAAAAATGCTCAGCAGCTTTCTCCTTGGACGTAGAATCAAGTCCTTCTTCCCATAACAACAGTCCCTGCAAATTTTCCATTTTGTTAGACGCATTTCCTTTCTTTCTTTTCTTCGATGGACGCATGAAGCCATATCTAAACAAGACAAATAAGAAGGAAAAACAATTGGATAAAAGA
Source organism: Erythroxylum longipes (assembly GCA_027563885.1). Taxonomy (NCBI): domain Eukaryota; kingdom Viridiplantae; phylum Streptophyta; class Magnoliopsida; order Malpighiales; family Erythroxylaceae; genus Erythroxylum; species Erythroxylum longipes. The sequence continues at coordinate 27,850 of JAOQMS010000006.1, read as the reverse complement.
GAAAATGAGGGAGAGTATAAAATACAAGATCAAAATGAAGGGAGGGATCTTCCGGATGGGCCTCTACTGACTCTTCTAATTGTCTCAACCTCGTTGCTGCTCCTCCTCCTCCTTTTTCGTCATTTTCTCCATCAACTTCCTGAGATTCCATTTATCTAGAATTACCGAATAGAACATATGATGAACTCATATGCAAAGTGAGACATCCAGACTCCAACAAAGCATTCTGGAATACTCATTTTCAATAAAAACCCTAAAAAGGAAAATCACAGCTATAAGTCTCGCACTGACACTCATTTTTAAGCAAAATCTCAATGAGGGACGTCAGCAGGTAGAGTAGAACTCTATGACAATTCCCAAATACCACTTTAGTAGCTCGCATCGGAGGCCCGCCCACACAATTCCCGCCCACACGATTCCCGCCCCAAAATAGACGATAAAAGTAAGCAACAGAATGCTCAATGTTTACCGGTGAAGAAAACTCCATTATTTCTGGACGCAAAGACTGGGATAATAGTTGGGAAATTTGAAGACTGATGATCGTAACCTCGATTACGGATATGTTACATAAAATCGCTCTGCCCGCTATTTGTAAGCATTTGAATGGCGATTTTGCCTTAACAATACCCCCGTCTCTCCCTTTAGACGACCGCGGGCCGCGTCTTTAGCTTCTTTTTCTTTTCTTTGTTTTTTTGCTTTTTCTTTTAATTTTGCCCTCTGACCCTCTCACCGATCACGTGATCTTTTAGCCCTGGTTTGGATCGTGAGAAAGGAAGAGAAAAGAAAGGAAGAGAATTGAAATTCTCTTCGTTTCTAGCGTTTGGACAAAAAACAAGCAACGGAAAGTGAGAGAAAGGAGAGTAAATGGATAGAAATCTGAGGCAAATATGATTCCCGTCGATTTAGTGGGAAATGAGGAGAAATCAACCCTAATATGTGTAAATTAATACAATGCCCTTATTTATCTTAACAAAAAGGCAGACTCTCATGTGGGTAGCATTGCAAATTTTTTTTGAAATAGTAAAGCCTAATTTGATATGCTGGTTTTTTTGTTTAATTTGCTAGCTTTTATTTTGTTTAACTTGTGGTGATGTTTATTTGCAGATCTTTTGCTTATGGAAGAGTCATGGCTACGTTGAAATGAAATTTTTTACTTATGGAGTAAATACTAGTGCAAAATTTTTGCTTGTGGAATAAATACAAGTGCAAATTTTTTGCTTATGGAGTAAATACTAGTGCAATTTTTTGCTTATGGAAGTCATGGCTGTATTGAAATGGAATTAACAAAACATTTATCTTTTGGATTATCAAAATATGAATGTTTAAATTCTAAACTATGTAAATATACGTAGAGTTATATGTAACTTGTTTTATTTTAATATGCATATTAAATCTTAATTTTCATTTTTATTCTACAAAATAGAAATTTTCATAGCAATTTTATCTGTGTATGCTGAAGTTTTCATAGCAAAAGATAAATAAGTTCCATAATCAAGGGCATAAAGGTCTTAAAAAATTCTTTTGTCCAATATAAGTTTCAATTCCCTTCTTTGATAAATTAGGAAAACAAACAGAGGAAAGGAAGTTCCATTTCTCTTCTATTCTTTTCTCCTCGTTTCCCCTTAATATTTCCTTTCCTTTCTCTTGTGCAACTAAAGATCGAAACAAGGCATTAACCTCCTCTCATGCAGGGGAAGAAGTAGAACGAAGCGGTCTTTGTTAAGTAAAAGAAAAAACTTCCATAAAAAAGAAAGTGATAATGATGGTTATAGCTATGATATTAGCGATTGATGATCAGTTATGAGATTGACCCATTTTGCAGGTAATATAATAATCACTGCAACAACAGACATTGTGTCTATTAACTTGTTTGTGAAACACAAACGCATATAACAAGAAGCATCGGAAACAAAGACAAAAGTTGTGAAAAAAGATTATTGAAGCCTAGAACAATCGGAAGACTTTGTTTGCCACCGGAAATAATGGGGGGTAGGAGGACGAGCTGTTTATTTGGTGACCTGGGCGATCATGTTGCCAATAGAACTGGCCTATTCTTTAGCCATTTCCACCATCGAATCCTGCAGTTTCAATTCTTTTATAACACTTGTACTTGTATCCAAAAGAAAAAACAAATGGCAAAGAAGAAGAAGAAGAAGACATTACATGTGCAGACATTAACCGTATAACACTTCTCTTGCTTGACTCCTGAAACTCACCCGCTATCAGTATCTCATCCAGTATGTAGTACGCCTGCGCATTTTCCACCAGCTTCTTCTTAATTTCACATAGCATCAAGATTAACTAATTTATGAGTAAACGAGTTCTAACCTTGTGAAAATTGAAGATCAAATCGAGTTCACAGACCTTCAAGTGATATGGGAATGAGAACAAATAAATAAAACCCAATCAGCTCAAAAAAAAAGAAAAGAAAAAAGAAAAGAGCAAGTGCTGTGGATGAGCTTTTGATTGAATGAGGTATTAACGGGATTGCTTACACTGCCAAAATAGCGATCGAGTATCTCAACATAGTGGTGAATAATATCAAGAACTTCGAGTTCATTGTCATTCTCATCGATGCACATACAGAAATAGAGCCCCGCATACCTTCTATAAACAACCTTAAAGCCTTTCCATTCCACGAAGTTGCAGAGCCTGGGACCTCTGTTCAGTATTATCCCACTCAGCTCCCTGATTACCTTTTACCCGCCAACACACATTTCCCGTAATTACCTTCGATTACGACATAACATTCGAAGAAGAAGAAAAGAAAAAGTTGAGAATACCTTTGCCCTGTCCTTCTGCGAATAAGGCGAATACCATTTCGTCAACCTCACTTTTCCTTGCCGACTAATCAGAAGAACAAAATGAATCTGTACAATACATACACAGACACAACTGCATCGTTTGCCAAAGAAAAAGAACAAATCACAGAGCATCGGGAAAGATCGTGATTATTACCATCGTGATGTGGAGAAAAAGAAGCAGTCTCTCTTCTCAAAACCAACGATATTTTCATCTCCTTCGCTCAACCGTTTTACTATTTGAATGCGCAAAAATTTTGTAAATGGTCAATGGAATGTTTCACCATTTTCGCGGATCACGCTGCTTGTATAGATTTTCTTTTCACTCGTGTGACGGGGCAGGCCAGATCAATTCGAATTGATTTGTATCTCAGCTCGATTCAGACCTGTTAGGGTCGGGTTGGGTCTAGTAGATTTGGCCTATGGATATTGATACAAGGCTAACTTAACCCACTATACGCCTTGTTGATTTTTTCTTTCTATTCGACCGGCAATCCCAATCCCAACCATTTTATTTCTGCTGACGCTACAATTCAAAAACTTCTGAATATTATTTTGTCTCATTAGCTTTTTTTGATACTCAAAAAAAATAAAATAATTAAAGAAAGAATAAAGAAAGAACTCAAAATACTAATCAGTCTGATACAAGAGTAATAATTTATTGTACACAACACATAATACATTGGTGGGCCTAGTCCAGGACCTGTCGACGACGGAGGAATTAAAATTTAACCTTACTGGACAAATTCGTTTTGGACATGGATCAAATAGCGGAAGGAAGAGGCTTGTGGTAACCAATTGATGCATTTATCAGGCTTTTCCCTCGCAATGCATCTTCTCAAAGCCTTGCATTGTTGCTCTTCATGATGACGAGATATCAATTCTAGTAGCTCCATCGAATCCATAGACATATCTTTCTGAAAATATGAAAGCAATTTTGGTAGGAATATCTTTACTTCCTTTTGGTTTTGGATGTACACCCTCGCTTGTATGAATTCCTCTTTCGCAAGTCTTAGTTCCTCAAATATGTTCTTACTACTATACACTCGAACCTTAAGTAAAATTAAAAAAAAAAATGAATTCTCAAAGTCAAAGCCCACTTTCTACATGTTTAAATAATTGAAAGAACAAAAAGAACCAGTTTTCTTACCGGTGGGTCCGAGTATGCCCCCGAACAGAGTGCAAAATGCACAAGCGGTTCTGGATACTCCAGGGCATAATCATGTTTGATGTTTCCGTTCCTCAGTTTCCTTCCAGGGGAAAACAGTGCTTGTAGCCACTGCAACCATTCCACACACATTTCATGCAAATATAGAGAAATCATACCATTATCGTCTTGTCTAATAAGATTTCCTAAAGCATCTGCAAAATGTTTGTCAGGACAATAGTTTGCCAAAACATAATGAAAAATGGCTGCATTCATGTGCTTTATCGTGTACATATAGCTAGCTACCTCCAACAGTAAAAATACAAGATTTTCCCAATTTATCAACATAGTCATACCCTCTGTGAGTAGTGCGACCGCACTCCAAGAATTGAATTCTGTATCGTACATGCGTTTATGCAATGTCCACCCACATTGTAAGCCGCCTGAAGTGATTATACAACAACATTAATCAAAGTATGAATAATCCAACTTTACTGTGACAGACAAAGTAACTGATAATATAGATTACATTTTCTCACCTTCAGAATAGACGCATTTCTTACATGATTGCGATTCCCATAAGCTAAATATGCCTGCAAGAAAGTTTCATCACATCTGGACCATATTTACAGCAATTGCAATAGTCTTTTCCTTCTACATCAGCCATAGTTTCTGAATTCAAAGACACGAGATTTCATGATCAAGGTGGCTACGTATACAAGCCAGTAGGATATCGAACCACCCAACCATTTGACTCCTCTCTGTTATCTTGTTGTTAAGTTCTAGGATAAATAGTTTCTTGACGTTGCATCCTAGCCTCTCAGACGGGTCTGAGGTCAATTACTTAGGACCGTCACTTTAGAATCAGATATTTAGTACCCAAGAAATGCTAGACATGGATCAGCCTGAAAACTTGTAAGTTTGGAATGTATAGTCTGTATCATCTATAACTACTTTCCTGCAGCATTGATCAAGAATGTATGAACAACTTCCTCTTGTTATGGGTTAAATGTAGTTATGCCAGATAAACTAATCTTGTTTCCTGCTGTTATTAATTATCCATTCGGGAAAGTATAAGGAAATTTAAGAATTTAGAATACTAACATGCATGACCAAGGCGTTATGGATGTTAATCCAAAATGCAAGTTTCCCTTCCCTCCTCATCTTCCTTGGATCCACCATCTCAAGACTTCGTACCATTGACCTACACCGCTATAAAGCAGTGAGAAATATATGAAGAGCAGTAACCTTTTGCATGCTTAGATAAATTATGAAGATAATATTTGAATGCTTAGTTAACTTCTCCCATTCTGAAAAAGACCCACAAACAAGGATGTCATTTGTCCCTAGCCAGAACTACGAACCATAATTCCTTTGCCTGATGTCCAATATGATGGTATCATAAAGGATGACATAATTTGGAGCTACAATACTTGGTTAGAGTTCTAAAGTTAAAGGGTTTTAAGAAGCTCAATGGTACCCAATTTTGAAAAACAGGGATGTTAACCACCTGAAACTTTTCAGTGCTGAAGCAGCATAAATGAGAGCGTCATTATCTAAGCACAGGTTCACAATCTCCACCATTCCAGCATAAGGTCCATTTCTTTCTTTCAATCCTTGAAGTTGGCAATCTATAGCATCCTCATTGCAATGTGGACTCCAACTATCTTGAGGATTTTTTGAAGAAAATATACTGGAGGAAGACAAAGATGACAGGGGAGAGGCTGATAAACCAATTTGGCGATATTGGTGGTTGTCAAGTCTGCAGTAAATAGAAGATATGCATCTCACTATGTCTTCAGAAAGTCTATCTGGAGTCATAAGGCTGTTAAATAAGCAGGAAGCACCCAGGTGATCGGCAAGACTGCGATGACCAGAATCAGCATTTTTCTGGTCCTGCAATGATCAGGCATCTTAATTTTTGAACACAACCCAAATGGCAGATTATTTTAGTGGACAAGCATGCATACCTTTGTTCTCTTCGAATGATCGGTAGCAGGGCAGCTTTGCTTGTCCAAAGTCGGCTGACCTTGCGGAGGAAAGGTTTGATCAACATGAATGGAACCACTTATTCGTGCACATGATTTTATATCCTGATTTCTCTGATTTGATGCAACTTGAAATGGTGATCCAACCTTGTGTTGTAAATGGTTACTGTCGATATAAGGTAAGGAGGGCAGCTTTTCCTCAAAAGCTGCTCGATAGAGTGAAAGAAGATGACGCTCCAAGTGCAATATTTCAGCCTCAAGTATGGCAATCTCCTTCCTGATTTCAGCAGAAGGCTGCAATAGGTAACAAGAGGTCATTATAAGACACGGAAAGATATCCACTAAGATTACTAATATATAATGCATTATTAAAAACTAAAAGGATTCGATAGAATAGGTAAATGTATGTTGTTCTCTTTCTTTATCCTGTTTCTTTATTGCTATCTTCTTGCTTTCCATGAACAGAGACAATTCTGACTACAGAGAACTCCATTCTTGTGCTCAAATTATTAGATACTGGGAAACATTTTTACTTCTTTTCTTTAAATGGGCAACAATAGAACAGGAACGTGTATTAAACCTTAGGAGTGGGAGTTTCGTCACTAGGAATTGAAATGATGGTACTAGAATCCACTTTGTTCTCGGAATCCCAACTAAGTGAAGCCTCGCAGGATGAATCTTCCTCCAACTTTACGATCTGTAGCATGAAATAAAATACTGTTTAAGAAAGAAGGCATTTAGTTAAAGTGATACGGCTATGAAATTTTACCAAGTGCAACCATCAAGTAAGGAAGTAAGAAATTGTCTTCTCTAAAAGACAAATGTTAACGAAAGTTCCGTCTACAGTGATGGAGTTGAGGACAGTCATGTGGAAGCATTGGGGGAAAAAAAAGGAACAAGATGCATAAACTTATTCAGAAAAGGTACAACAGTGCACACACTCCACTAAAAGAGCTGGAAAGTCGCACACTCTTCATTTCGTGACGCATATAGCTTTAAGCCTAGGAATGTACAGTACATAAGTTATGGTTGATAAATTATAGCAAAAGGAGCGATTTAAAGTGAACTGAAGAAGTACTCTAATAAGAACCAGTTGCTTAGGAGTGGAGAATAGAGAAGGATACTACTTACAGAAATTGACTGGGAAGATGTCTTGGAGGTTACATTACCAAGAAGAGTGAAACCATTGATCATGTCAGCGACCGGAAAACTGCACGTAAGAGCATGACAAATGAAGTCAGAAAATGTAGTTTCTTGGATTTGGCAATAAAAAGCAAAAAAGAAAGAGAGAAAAGAAAAAGAAGAGAGAACTTTTACCTTGGGGAAGTTTGGAAGGGAAGAGAATGAGAATGAGAAGAAGACGAAGACGAGATGTTATCTAAAACAGACATCCTATTGTGCTTGTGTTCGTGTGTTACGACCATCTGGAAACAGCCTGTACGTCGAGTAAATGGTATACTTTGTATAATGAGTTAGTTCTCAACTAAAACGACCGTAATAAGATTGGGACCCATGCTGATCGACCATGGAGTTGTTGCAAAAATTAAAGTCGTAAGAAGAAGAAGAAGAAGAAGAGACGCGAAAGGGAGCAGACCATATGATATGACTCGCATGGAGTGAGAAGGAGGGGCATTACTTAGTAAAAGGAGAAGCAATTATTATGAATCATATATCTTAGTGGCCTATCCTCTTTGAAATCATTTGTATGTGTATTAAACAAAAGCAGAAGGAGAGAGATCGTACAATGTAATATGCAATTAGTTAAAAATTGTTGGGGGGTTAGATCCAGTAGAAGAGTGATGATGATTACGCAGGGAAGGCAGTCGGAGTCGGACAGAACGGACGACAGGGACAGATGTATTAGTTCTGCCAACTCCCTTCCAACACCAACCAAGACGCATGCATTGCAGTTGCAGTTGCAGTTACACATGCTTAATATTATTAATATAGTTGATTAATTAATTAAGGGAGAGAGTCAAACCCTTTTGTGGTTGATCATGATGGGTAGGATTTCTTTTTCTAATTTTCAATCGATATCAAAATAGGTAATAAATATAAAAAGCGTTTCTTATTTACTTTATAAATAAATTAAAAGCGCAATAGGTTGGCCTTTTTGTTAATATGATCATGAAAATCATTTCAATTGCAAGTGATAGATACTATATGCGAGAGAGAGAGGCCTTAGCTGTCTGTCCTCTTTGCATTGAAATTAATTATTGGTCTTAGCTGTTAAATGATTACACAATAGTACTATACCCAACCCACATCCAACACTCCACTATTTTGGTCCAGTCAGATGGATGTAAACTTTGCATTTAATACAAACTGGGCAGCCAGAACCACCATAACACCCTCCAGTCATACTTGTACCGTCCTTCCTTTCCATTTTCTTCAATCCATACCCGTCGTATACATCTTTGTCGTTGCATTGCACAGGAAAGATCCTTTGTTTACCTCGATAATCTGATAGTAACATTGGATGTATTATGTTAGTAAACTAAGTGAACTTATTCAACACCACACCTATTTTAAACGAGTTTAGTTGATAATTCACCTTATCGTTAGCACTTCCCAACAGTAGATGGAAGGAAGGCTGAAATTACCAGACCCAACAAGGGAACTAGTGCAATATAAACTAACGTAAAGTGGGCTCGTCAGGGCAGTAGAGTCCAAACTATGAGTCAGTTGGACTGAACTTTGGATTTCATATCTGATTGAGTGGACTTTGGATAAAAATTGGACAAAGCGTAAGACTAGGCGGGTCCCGTTCTGTCGTGTTCTTGTGGGAAACTCCCACTCGTGTGCATGTCCAATGTATGATACAATTGTAATATTAAATCATAGGCATCTAGTCTATTTTGTGTCCACGGACACGGAGAAGAAGACGATCGAAAATGAATCTATATAAATTCGGTGGAAGACGTCTGCTACATATATCAACAACAACAACTATCATCTCCCTTTTGTTCTAATCAAGGGCTTCAATAATTCAAAAGAGGCAGTCAACGGTCAATCACAGTTTGGCATCTTATGGTATTTTATGTGACATTTGATTCCTTTTTTCATGTATAGATGCACAGAAGCAGCCAAATTATCGAAAAGTTAGTCGCCTAATTAGTGCTACTTCTCTTTCCTAGGGACAGCTTCAACTTAGCTGCTGCTTCTAAATTCTATCTCCACCTTGCACTGAAGCTAGAGATAGATAGCTTAAGTAATGAAAAGTGGACGCAGACAGAGACATTCGTTCTTCCTCGCTATACTTCTCCTTTTCCTTTTTTTTCACGAGAGCTCTGGCTGATAGTCGGGCATGCACTTGGTTTAATTAATTTAATTATTTTCTTCGGTAATAAACAATTCATAATCATATACGCCAATCAATATTAATCTCGAATACGAGGGCCCCACTTGTATCATTCAATGTTGCAAAAAGTGATCACAAGCTTTAATTGTGTTTGAAACTGATTGCAATTTGTTTTTAACCTTAACCACCAAGTAAAGTAATTAATCCAACGTAACATGAAAGGTAAGACCGAACAATTTCTTTTAGAGGAAGTTACCAATTACATATCTAACTATATATATAAAAACCGTATCAATAATAAAATAATTGAAAAAAAAGGATAAAATTAATGCTTACTTTTTTCCATATAATTAAATGCGAAACATATATTTATATATTCGTATGTATGTATACATGTAGTACAGAAAATGTAAAAATGACATCATGATCTCAAGAGGAAGATACTGAGTTCTTGACCCGAACTGCCCACGGGATTAATCATGTGAAAGGACTCCGAATCAACTGATCCGATGACTCGTTGGAAACTCGCACGAAGGTACATGAGATCTCCGTCCTGGGAATTAGGGGCCGCAGGCAAAACGCCGGCGCCAACTGAGACTGACTGCATCTGTTTGAGTACGGCTGCGTCATTCACCGTCATCTGCCTCCTCAAGGCGTAACCTACCTTCCTGCCGTTGCAGTACATAGACCACACCGCCACGTTGAAGAGGGAGGACCGGTTCGTACCTTCTTTTTCCCTGTTGCTGCAGGAGCATTCCAGTGCTATTCGGAGCAACCCATACTGCATCTCTCTTGCAAGGAACGCGGTTGGCACCGCGAATTCTAACAATATAATAGGAGAGATGTGCGTGTCCTCTTGCAGGCAAAAACTCACCTTACTCTTCCTGTAACCAAAGAAGGTCCCTGTGACGACGCTGGAACTGGACGCAGAGCCGTGATGATGAGTTGTTGACAATGATGGGGATGAGACTGTGACGTCATTTGCAAGTGAATCCGACGGCACAAAACCACAACATGGAACCACGCACTCCACTAGAGACCTCAACGAACGCCGGAACCTTACCTCTCTCCCGCACTCCACAGAGGTTGGAGCATCGAGAATATGAAGGGGGCCTCTTTGATTACCCAGATCAATCATCATCCTCATCTCGGTTGGACTTCTAGTATGTTACGAGGATATAAACGAATGAATTATTAGTACGTAGTATATATGAAAGCGATGAATATTTAGTTGCTCAGTAGACGTAGAAAACACACAGTAAAAAGGAGAAGAAGAAATGGCAGCTGGATGCCTCCAAACTCATACTTATACAGCTTAGTAGTGATGAGTGTTATTTTTAAGAAACACTAGGAAGGAGAAGATATTAGATAGAATAATGAGGTGAAGAGTGAGTGAGTCGTAAAGCCTATAAATAAGCGCTTGAGAGGAGAAAGTACGCGTCGTATCGAAGGAGACATGAGGACTAATAGAAATGGAAAGGCATGGGCATGGGGTGGACAATAATTCTGCCCACGAGGGAGTGTGGGATCCAGTCTTGGAAGCACTTGTGAAGCGGAGGTGCGCCTGACATGACCAGTCCCTGCTCCGACTGTAACCCTTTTAATTTTTTATTATTATCCTTATCTTTTGTAGTTCTAAAAATAATCATATGCTATGTCTTAAAATATGTTATTTGTATCTAATCATACATATTATGATCATCAGACCATAAGTGCAGTATTAGTTTCATACATGTAAGGGAAATACATAATTGAGGAGAAAAAGAATAAGCAAATCCTGGCAACAGTTCACTAGATAATTCCGTAAAGCATGATGGAGTTACAGTGGACGTTTCAACCAACAAAAGGAAAGTAGAGAGTAGAGATCGATGGCATGCACGAGGCAATGATTAGACCCAAATCAGTCCCTGCCTGTCCCCAACTTTAACAACTACTATCACTCAATGTCTATTGGTGATGTCGCTTTTTATTCACTCTACAAAGAGGGATTAACACGTCGACCCCCGTGCAATTTACTAAACAAATTTGTGTAATTTTAGTTTAATAGTAGAGATTTTAGTCAAGACTCAAGTTCTTTTTTCTTAACAGGTATAAACTCTAATGATCTGTCTTTTAGGGATTTAAGTTAACCAATATTTTTTACATAACTCATAATTCAAACATGATCAAAGGTTTGATAGTTTGTGATACATAGAATTCTTATAAAAGAGCAAATATAGAGTATACTTATATTTTTGTGTGATAAAAGAAAATTGAATATATATATATATATATATATGTTGAAAAGACATTTTTGAGATCTTATTAGTCTAATATTAAAAGTTTAAGGAATTTTTTAGTTAAAATTGTGAAAAATTTTCATTGAAGTCCAAAATTTTATTTTATATGTAATAATAATTATTTATTTGAATAGAAATACCATCGCGAATATGTATTTTACGATGCACAGAAATGACGACAATATTAGACCGAGTGTTGGTGGTGGACCCAATATTTATAATAATCGTGCACCTTACACGTGTTCAAATTTGATTATATGGCACTTATAACAACAGGATGGAAAATATTTATAAGGCATTCGAACAGACACCGGTGCTTATTAGAAGCAACTTTTTGCACGCTTCAGGCCTGCTTTGCTTTCTGCACCTATTCTCCGGACCACTTTTAGAACCAAATCCTGAATGGGATCAAATTAAGTTGGTGGAGGATTAAATTTTCGATCTTGTAGTTGTAGGGCTTTATTTCAGTTTTTAAAATGTGTTCCACTGATAACACGTCATAGTTTATGAAATGTACTTTATATCTGTGATTAATATGTATATTTTAGAACAAGGAAAGGCAGTTCAATTTATAATCTTCCTCCTCCTTTCGTCGACTTCCCTTCCTTTCTTTTTTGGTCTCCGTTCTATTTCTCTCCTTTTACTTTATGCACGCACAAAACTTACACGATTTCAGCAAAAGTCCTTGACCTTTGGGGCTTCCAATGTTAATGGATGGATGTGGCAATCATTGCGAATGCCTCGATCTCGAATAGTTTCAGATATATTTCATTTATGTTATGGTAATGCGTATGGCACCCATTCCCATTCAACGATCACTGAATTAGTTAGACGTGTCATTTAGGTGGAGAGTTATAAAGAGTGTAATGGTAGACAAGCATAATTGTCTGTGTTAAAGTTGAGGTCTTGATTAATGGAAGATAAGATCAAAAGATCGCTCTCTTCTTTCTTTGAAAGGCCAGCGTACAAATTAAAGCACTCAATTGATTTATAACGCTTCGTGCACCTTAGCAGAAATGCCTAAGGGCCTAGCTTATTTTGTATTTGTCCAAATTCAATTCCCACGTACACTGTATTCATTCAAGGAGGTCAACAAGCACAGGTGCAACATTAAGATTATGCATTTTATTTTTTTACTTTATTTTAATAATAAGGAAATCAGTAATTCGTTTTAAGTTAGTGTTAGTAACAGTAATAGTCTGAAAGATAAATGAGAACAGGGATTGATAGTTTTTATTAATTTGAAAAATATAAATTATTGGGATCCCCATCTAACGTATGGGCTTTTTTTTTGGGGGGGTGAAACGTATGGGCTTGTTTGGGTAAATCATTTGGAGCAAGCTACTAACTGTCACATTTTCAATTTTTACTATTAATATTGATAAGCAAACTGACATCCTGGTGTTCTGACTGAAAGTACGTACAAATCTAACCTCTGTACGGCATTTTCTGTTTCGTGGTTTTCGACTTTTGAGAAGTAAGAAACGGAAGGATTTTGACTTTTTTGAGAAGTAGAAAACGGAAGGATAGATTTTGACGGAAGGCCAATTCAACACAAAGCCTTTTGCCCTTTGGTCCACGTAACACAACGCGAGACAGACAGCCGGTCTGCACTCTGCAACCCTAGGATTCATTACGGACAGTCCTGACTAGAAGGCCGCGTACAGACTTTTCTGTTTCTTTTTTCAAAGAGAGCAAATGAAATGGCTGTGCACGACGAAATATTATTCTTATCGGGTTTAATTAAAAGTATCTTGTGGTCGTTTTAAGATTAAATGGCAGTGAACTATAATAGTTTTGGAGTATTCTTGATCTGTACTAGGAAAGGAATTGCCTCTCAAATTAAAATGATGGGTCAACTTGAACTTGACGTGGATTCTGTTAAAAATATTAGAGCATGAGTCAGAAGTTGGAGGATAATACTAAATTAAACCTTATTGGTCAATCTTGAAGTAAAGATAAATAATATGAGCCCTTTTGTTTTCGCAGGCTGTGATAACCACATCTTTGTGATTGTTTTTCCAATAAAATAGTCGAAAATGGATGTTTGATTGCGGACTTTATTTACATTTCCAAACCGGGGAAAAGTCCAATCAAAGCCACCTAATGCCTTACGTATGCAACCCGCTCGTCTCAAGTCTCGTTTCAAGAGAAAAAAAGAAGACCTTTTCACATTTCTTTTTATTTTGTAAATTCTGTTCAACTCTTCCCAAGATCGCTCCCTTCTCAATAGTGAATACATCGGTTAATTAAATATGCAAAACGCAAATGGAGCAAACGAAAAGGAATAAAAGAAAACAGAACACAAAAAAAAAACCCCTCAACTCAGACCACCATCGATCCTTCATATATTATGGATAATCTGAGCCTAAACGAGCGAGCAGCCAATTTAGCCTGTCTAGAAGTACATTTTTGCAATCTTCTGACAGAGCTGGATCTGGAGACACCAACGGTGGGCTGTTGTTGTGGCTTCTTCAAGTTGGACTTACCTAAGGTCTTCACATTCACGATGATATTATTGACTTCATCGCTGGTTTGATCTTCGAAAGAATCGGAGTTGCTACTAAGTGACAAAACCGGGGAGATGCGAGCCTTCTTTCGTCGGTTATAATTATTGTTGGAGGTTTTTTGGAGGGCGGAGCTGGCTTTGACAGCCAAAGCTGCCATATCGGAAGCAGTAATCACGTTTTGGAGCTTAGACTTGGGAAGAACGAAATAGATATGATTGGGGTGGAGAGAAGCGTTGGAAGTCAAGGCCGGAATGTAATCGTCATAGGACAGAAGGTCGGAGTTACAGAGAAACCAAGATGACGACGACGACGACGACGACGAAGAAGAGGAGGCTTCGGCGTCTAGAACCTGAGAGACAGAGATAGGAATGCCATATTCATGGAGAAGGCCATTAATTGACACCACTTTGGCAGTTGGAGGAGACTGCTCAGTTTCACAGTGAGCACAGGTCGAAAACGAAGACAAACAGCTGCCCATATCAATTCCTCGTCTGCTCCTATAGTCTAGTCTAAAGAAGAGAAGGCACAACAAAAGATATATAGAGGTTTGAATACTGAGATGTTAGGTTGAGAAGAATGAAAGAAACATAAATTTAGAAGGATGGGGAAACAGAAAAGCTGAGAGAAAATGAATGAGAAGTCGTTATTTTATACTTCTATTTTTTTTTTCTTTTTTGGTAGTTATTATGAATGGAAACGAAACAGAAGGGAAGATTCGATTTCATAAGTGAACTGAAAACCTGAGGTCACCAATTTCGTCACGAATCAGGATAAAACGAAATCTGGACCCTAGCTGACATCTGTATTGTTCTCAAACTCGTTTTCAAGGTAGTCATCGATGGTGTGCTTCTCTTCAACTATAATATAATTACTTTGGTTTATTAAATTATTAAAAAGGTAACATAGTTCAGGAGCTCACGCCTTACATCATGGCTTCCACGGGACCACATCACCTAAATTTACGTACTTACACTTAAATTTATGAACCCTAATGTTTTTAAAACTTTCAAAATAAACCCTAACATTTAGAAAATGTTCGGATTGAATTCTAACCAATAATAACGACATTATGGCATTATCAATTATTTGTTGACGTGGCCAAAAAAATTGTTGACGTGTATATTTTTTTCAATTTTTGGTTGTGGGACTTACGAGAAGTTGAGGAGCATTTTTAAATGGAAGTGTCCCACCTCCAGCTTTAACATTGTGTTTTGGGAGAAAGAATTGCTGCATACAATGTTGGTTGTAAAGAGGAAGAAACGATACTATGTTTTGTTGTTTGGGAAGTAATTACTGGTTACATGTAAATTTACTAGTGTAATATTATTGCATGCTTGCCATTTAAAAGGGAGAGAAGAATTGAATTTGATGAAGTGAAGGACATAAAATAAGAAGCATCTTGAAGCAATGGCTGGTGGAGCTTTTGCAGAAGGAAGAGACCTCCAAAGGATTCATCTTTATAAGTATAAGATTACTGGTTACTTCATCTTCGCTTGTGTTTTTGGATCCATGGGGG
>JAOQMS010000005.1:45446442-45464683 GCA_027563885.1 Erythroxylum longipes | reverse complement strand
TCACTCATTGAGTTCGCAAAACTCACCCAAAATTTGCAAATATTTTTCAGGATCAGAAGAATATCCCATTAGGCAAACGAGAGTATACCTATAACATTCAAGTGAAGGATAGAGGTCAGGATTAGTTCGCGTTTGCATTCTTATTTTTTCATTTATATCAGATTGTGTTTTCAGTAATGATTGTATTATGAGTATGTAAATAATTCTGTTCTGAATCAACATTCCAAATTGGAAATGTTAGTAAATGATTTTGAAGTGTAATGAATTATGACTACAAGTCTTCTGTTTTAGTAATGGGCCCAAATGGCATTGTAATTCTAATGATTGTATGGTTGTGATTGAAAAAGTTTATGATTTGAAACGGGTCCAAATTGATTATTGATTTTCTGCAAAAGTGTGCATTGTTTAAAAAAAAAAGACTTTGTAATGAGATTTGACTGATTGAGTGTTCTAGCACTCCACCCTCATGGGGCACAGTTGCGGATATCACCCATCAATTTCGAGTTCGGGTCTTGCGGGATTGGGGTTCTACATATGGTCCATTCAAGATCGTGAAGAAAATTAATTACAATACATATGTCATTCAGTTACCTTCGCGAATGGGTAACATCAATCAAACCTTTAATGTTGTGGATATTTACCCCCTACTTACCAGAGTGCAAGTTAGGTTATCTAGAGCATAACTAAAGGTCGAGTTCTTTCCAAGTGGAGGGGACTAATGGATAACTTTAATTATTGTGTTTTACAAGTTAGGTTCTATTTATTTATTTAATTATTGTGTTTTACTTTTATTGGGACTACAAGGATGTTTTTATCCTTGTTATTAGGTTTTAGGTCATTATAACTCATATAAATACTTCTTTATTGTATTGCGGAAGGACCTTTTGTGGATTTTCAATCAAAATACTCTATTTCTCTTAAGGTCTTCGTCTACCTTTTGAGTTCTTTGTAAATCTTGGATTAAATCTGCATTTTCTGTACTCTTGGGTTAGAGTACTGCGTTTTCGTCCTGCATCAACCTACCTTATGCGCAAAAGTAGAGTTAGTGGCCAAAAGTAGATAACTCCTACTAACTTAGTGGAGTTAGTGGAAGAAGTGGCATTTCCCCACTTCTTTAATGGAATTAATGGAGAAAATGTGTAGTTTTACTTGGTTCCTAAGTTCTTGTAAGCTTATATGAAAGCATTCTTGTTAAGCTTGACTACCACACAAGGACTTCGCCAAAATCATTCCAATTTTGCTACCCCCGAACAAGTCCCCATGACAGCTAGTGTCAAAGCGTTGTTTGGAAAACAATGGCTAGTGGAAGTAATTTGATAGATATATTTACTCAATTAGAAGTGGCATTGGTCCTTTAGCCTTAACAGATGAGAGATTGAGCTCTAAAAGACAAGGAAAGCACTTTAGGAACAGAGAAAGGCTCACAAGGAGATGAGCTATGACTTGGTGCTTAAACGTGCCATGTCTAGGAACAAATTGGGAGTTTGATTGGAGAGCATTTAGGTAAAAGTGCGTAAACACCAAGTTTTTTATAGCACGCGAAGTGTCAAGAAGCTCGAAAATTTCTTGTATGATATAACAATACATTGCAACAGAAAAGGTATCTAATTTAAAAAGGTGTTTATCATAACTACATATATGGTGGAAAAATTCAAAGTTGAGGTGGAGAATGAATATCTCTAATGACATTAGTGCGGGTAGACCTAGGAATGAAAATAAGCCAAGCTGGGTGGCCTGTGGCCCGACCAGACTACAGGCTGCCCGGCCCGTGGCCTGATGGGTCACGAGCGGGTCGGCCCGATCCAGTCCAACCTTATATTTTTAAAAAAATTAAAAAACAATGTCAATTTTAACAACACGAAGTTGTTTTGACGTTCTAGTCGAACCACGGGCCAACCTGAGCGCCAAACAATTTTGACTGTAACCCGATCAACCTGGGCCAAAATTGGGTCAAGCTAGGCTAGGCCAAAATTGACATTCCTAGGTAGACCTCCTATCGACACTTGGAAGAAAACAAAGGAGCTAACGAACTAGTTCCTCTCCAAAAGCACTTCATAGCTCACGAGGGAAGCTTTGAAGCAGTTAAAATAAGATGGCTTGATGCGTGAGTATGTGAGAAAATTCACGTATTTGATGTTGGACATGCAAAACATGTCGGAGGAAAACCAAATAGCGGTTGTAGATGCTTTGGTGGATTTCTAAATGCCACCAACCATTTAAACTAGCAATAAGGTCAAGAAGAATGGTGAGATACATAATGGTTTGGACAAAGGCAAGGAGAAGGTATGTGAATATTCTCAATGTAAGTTTAAAAAACAAACAAAATAAGATATTGTTTGTTTCATTTATAAAGGGCTACACTTTGTTCCTGATTGCCTAAATCGAAAGGTGGGTAGGGATCAAATCAATTATATGGTTAGGATGAATCAAGGAAAAGGAGGTGAAGACTCGACGGAAGAAGTCTACCTCAATAATTAAGCTATGTTGGGTGCAATTAGCCTTAACAATAAAAGACTGGCTTTTTCATAACTCTCTTATTTGTCCCTTTTAATTGTTTGTGCAAAAAACTTGTGTTGTGAGAGTGGAGTAAAATACTTAAATATGAGTGACATGAGACATTCAAAAACATATGAAATTATTGGTTGACGATCACAAAGGGATGGTTAATTGAGCTTTGTGACGTATACTTACAAGCAACATTCATCGGATACATCACTATTAAGCAAAAGGATCAAATAATAAGTAACATTACATAATAAGTTTACACACTTTAGAAACTTCCTACATGAACCAACCCCATTAGCCTGGAGTTTTTGCAATTTTTGTTGTTTACAAATCTAATACTTTTATCCCTAAAATCTATAATAATAAAGGAAACTTAAATTTTTGGCTCTTGGCAAGTGCTCCTTTATCTTTCTCTTTAACATCATCAATCAACAAGATCAGGCCATATGATTCTTGCTCCTGGGACAAACGAAAACTCATAAAACCCCGAATTTTCTCGCAAAAGGATACTATTCAATACCTATTTTGTAATAATTGAAAATATATATTTCCTATAAATTTTATGGTATGAAAATTATAGAGATTAAAATTTTAACTAAGCAAGGATGGTGTTGGTTAAGGTTATCAAAATTAGTCTAATTTAATCCGAATTTAACTAAGCAAGGATGGTGTTGGTTACAGTACGTGTGATACAAAAATTAATATGGTTTTGCAGTAAAGAGTATCACACGTACCGTAAAGAGAAAGGTACTGTGTTGTACTGTAATATTAAAATCTGAGAGCTGAGCTGTAATGACATAGACGTAGGAAGAGAAAGGCATCTGTCAAACAAGACTAGCGGTGCACCACCGAAGACAGTGACCATGAATATGGTGCGGTGGATTTTTAAAACGCATTGCGCAATATTCTCCGCTTACGGCTGAATTTTGTGAGGCCATCACAGGCCTATAATTAATATAGGATTCAGGATATCGACAAGTTATTTTAGAGGTGGATTTATTGGGGATTATTAATATCCTCTCTTCTTCTAATTTCTCATTATTTGATGTGTCATAGGAGTTTCTAAGAGTTGAAGCAACGCGCTTAAAATATTCAACTGTAATATATTTATAGGGAAGGCAACCGGTGTATAGATCAACTAGCACTTTTAGCTTTGTTTACCAATCAAAGAACTCATATTTTCCGCAATTTATTTGAGTAATGCCTACTGATCTTTACAAAGTACTTACAGGACACCTCGTTTTGTTGAAGTTTGTGACTATAAATTGTAGTTTTGAGTTCTATTAGTCCTTCTGTATTAAAAAAAAAAACCATTTTATATAGGACAATTTTACGAACCAAATCCTCTTTGCCTTCCATGGGGTAAAAGACAATAGGAATTTTTATGGGCATTATGTGGTACATGTTACGACTTGTTCAAAAACACCATTAAAGTTGTCTAAAATGCCTGTACCTACTAATAAATAATTTAGATATTATTAACCTTAATAATTAGGGTTAATATATTGAAAAAAGTTGGATTTTTCATTTTTATATTTTAAAAATTATAACTTGCTTGTATATTTATATCATATTTTAATTTTTTATCTATTTTTATTTTAAAATAATTTTATATTTTTTAAAACTTTTTAAAATAATAAAAGTATTTTTAAAATAAGTAAAATTATAAGATGTCTCGTAGTCATAAACATGTGACTTTTTAGCATAATCATAAAATAAGTTAAAAGTATTTTTTGCATTGACTTCCAAGCGCAGGTAGAAAAGTCTAAGAGTCTTGTTTATGCGCAGAAATGTTCTGTGTACATTGAATGACTAAACTTATCACATTGACTCCTTTATTAATTAGAAATCGAAGCTTGAAACTTTATACTTGTATCAAATAATTTGGTTTTAAAACTCTCCAGTGGCATATACTGGAAGAGATTGGCTATATGTTGTCCGAGCTTTTAATCCTTCTGGTGTCTCAAGTTACCTTGGTAGTTGCTGCTAAAGACCTCAGTTTCATTTACAATGGCTTCAAGTCATCGGCCGATCTAAGCCTTGATGGTGTAGCTAGTTTCTCCTCCAGTGGCCTTTTGACTCTTACCAATGAAACAAAGCAAGAGCAAGGTCACGCCTTTTATCCAAATCCAGTAACCTTCAAGAACTCTTCTAACAGTTCTGCTTGCTCTTTCTCAACCTCTTTTGTGTTTGGTATTGTATCTGAATATCCTACACTCGCTTCTCATGGACTTGCTTTTGTAATCGCTCCTACCAGAGGCCTACCAGGTTCTAGTGCAAGCCAGTATCTTGGTTTGTTCAACGAGACAAACAATGGCAAAGACACCAACCATGTTTTTGCTGTGGAGCTTGACACATCCGCTTGGCCGGAGTTCAATGATATTAACGACAACCACGTTGGGTTCGATATAAATGGTCTAAGATCTATTAAATCGACCCCGGCAGGTTATTATGCTGATCATGGAGGTAAGTTCACAAACTTGAGTCTTATCAGTGGCAAACCAATGCAAGTTTGGGTGGATTATGATGGAATAAGGAAGCAAATTAATGCCACTTTAGCTCCAATTCATGTTGATAAACCAACTAGGCCACTTCTATCTTTGGATTATGATTTGTCACCAATCTTAAATGGTACCTCGTACCTTGGCTTCTCATCAGCTACTGGTGCAGTCGAAACATCACACTGTATCCTCGGTTGGAGCTTTAAGATGAATGGTCAAGCTCAGGCCTTGGAGATCTCTCAACTCCCTAAGCTTCCTCGATTTGGTCCAAAGAAGGCACCAAAATTCTTAACAATTGGGATACCGGTGATATCTGTGATTGTGGTGATAGTTGCAGCTTCAGGTGTTGTTTATTTCACAAGAAGGAAACGAAAATTTGCAGAAGAGTTTGAGGATTGGGAGCTTGATTATGGGCCACATAGATTCAAGTACAGGGACTTGTATATTGCCACTAAAGGATTTAGAGAAAAAGAGTTGATTGGTGTTGGTGGATTTGGCAGGGTATACAAGGGTGTGCTGCCAAAATCTAAGGTTGAGATTGCAGTGAAAAGGGTGTCACATGAATCAAGACAAGGGATGAAGGAATTTGTAGCAGAAATTGTCAGTATTGGAAGGCTTCGTCACAGGAATTTGGTCTCACTATTGGGTTACTGTCGACGTAAAGGAGAGCTACTTTTGGTATACGACTACATGCCCTATGGAAGTCTTGATAAGTGTCTCCACGATCAACCAAAGACCACATTGACATGGAACCAAAGGTTTAGAGTCATCAAAGGAGTAGCTTCTGGATTGCTTTATCTGCATGAAGAGTGGGAGCAAGTTGTGATTCACAGAGATGTGAAGGCCAGCAATGTCTTGATAGATGGAGAATTGAATGGAAGGTTGGGAGATTTCGGGCTAGCAAGGTTACATAACCATGGAACTGATCCACAAACAACTCGTGTGGCTGGAACTCTTGGTTATCTTGCACCAGAACAAGCTCGAAGCGGAAAGGCCACAACAAGCACTGATGTATATGCATTTGGGGCGTTTCTTCTTGAGGTTGCTTGTGGCAGGAGGCCAGTAGTTGCAAACCAGGACACCATTCTAGTCGATTGGGTGTTTTCTCACTGGCTTAGAGGAGCACTTCTAGATGCCAAGGATCCGAATTTAGGCACAGATTATGTTGCAGAAGAAGTGGAGTTGGTGTTAAAACTTGGTCTAGTGTGCTCCCATTCAGAACCTGAAGCTAGGCCAAGTATGCGCCAAGTAGCGCAAATCCTGGAAGGTTCTGCTCCTCTGCCTGAAATTCCATCATTTGACATTTCTGCCAGTTGCCTAACATTTAGAAATCGTCAAGGGTTTTCCGATTTTGTCTTGTCCTACCCATCTTCTATGGATAAGACATTCTCGTATAAATCTTCGATTGCAGGCTCCCAACCTTCAGGAGGTTGATGATCTGCAATTACTCATAGCTGTGTATGTCTTGCAATTTGTATTGCTATGTGACACTCATATTCTAGTGTAACATGTAATTGGCAAACACTATCGTATATAATCATCAAAGAATATAGGGACAGAGT
This sequence comes from Erythroxylum longipes, assembly GCA_027563885.1. Lineage (NCBI taxonomy): Eukaryota > Viridiplantae > Streptophyta > Magnoliopsida > Malpighiales > Erythroxylaceae > Erythroxylum > Erythroxylum longipes. The sequence continues at coordinate 45,458,115 of JAOQMS010000005.1, read as the reverse complement.
CAACTATAAAGACCGACCTTTCGTTGATCGTACCACTGCCACCAAGCCAAGATCAAACGACAATCTATATGCCTAACAAATTTTCCTTGGTTTTCCATCAAGCTGAAGAGTCCAACACTAAATAATAGCGAAAATTCACAAATGGGCAGGATCTTCCGGGCTCAATTTGTCAAATCATACTGATGATGTCATCGATGGAATGCAAACTTGAGACCATAGCTAGGACTTAATTCACGTCTTTTTTTTTAATATTTGGTTTCACCTTCTATTAGTTGTTTTTTTTCTTCCATTTTCTTGACAAAATAAAATTTTATTTAATTATTAATATTGTTACACTTTTATTGATATATATTAAAATTTAAAACCAATTTTAATATTTATAAATAAATATTTGATACTTTAGGACTTTTAATTTCAAAAACAATTATTTTTAATATTATCATATAGTGATATAATATTAGATACTTAAATAATTGGCTTTGTACAAATGGAAGATTGTTTGTTATGTCCTTCAATAAATCAGTTGACATGATTATTTAAAGACATTCTTTATCTTATACATATTAGATGTATATGATAAATTCTATAGGATAAATGTATATTATAAATGAAATTATAATGAGAACGTAATTATAAGATCCATATTGTATTTATGTTTTATTCTTAAATTGTTCCTAGTCAGTGTTATATTAAGACTAGAGATTGATATAACGTAAAAAGACCAACACACGTTATATTTCATTCTTATGAAAGAATTGGTTAATCTCATAAAGGAAAGTATGAAGATACTTAAACAAACATGTGAGTTCTTGTTAGAGAACAAATTTACTGAAGTCCCCTATAAGAAATCAATTTAGAACATTATTTGTATATGTATGAAAATTCTCATTATGATGATTGTATAAGTGATCATTTGACTTAAGATCTCTAAAGTATCTTATATAGAGACTGTAATATTTTAATACTACTTATGAAATATTATTGTTAAGGGTAGTTCAATTAGTATTCATTAGATAGAGCATAAACTATATAGAGATAGTTGAATGATCAATATAAGATTCATAACCCTAAAGTAATTAGGGAGAATATTCTACTATTCTACATGAGTTTTGAATCAGGAAATAGTTGGCCAAAATAGAATGAAAATTTTAAAAGTTGTTTTCAGATGTCAATGATAAAATCAGTTACTAATTGTGAAAAACTAATATGATTAGACTTAAATATATTAGACATTATTTTCATGCTTTATCTCTAATCACATTGTATGATGAAATGGTTAAATTATACGAAAAAATTACACATGAAAAGGTTAGTCAAAACTACTTTAACATTTCTAAATATTTGAGTAGTTATGATTCATTGTTAAATATCAATCTTGATCTATAAATATAAATTATTTAATTATATAAATAAAGATAAATTAAAGTAATTTAAGTTATCTAATCATAAATATGATTTAGGATTATATCCAATGCAAACATATTTAGGAATTTAATGAGTCATACGCAAATATTAGTTTGAAGAGAAAAATATATTTTAATCAAATTAGACATAAAGAAATGAACATCACATATAAATAAATATTGGTTGCTTACAAAATTTCTTACATTCCTATTTATATTTAGATCTTCAGCAAGATTGTTCAAAAACCAATGCCAAGATGAGTAATTTTCTCCCTCAACCACAACCCAAGATATAAGAAACATCTTATTGTTTCCATCACGACCAACTTCAGATAATCTCTAAGAAATGTCTTCAAAGAACATCCCTCTAGCCTAATTATTTTCCTACATCATCTACAGAGAAAACCATACTTTAAAGCATTAAATATAATATAAAACCTTTTAAACATTGACTGTCTAGACTATTCATTAAGTTCAGTTTGAATAATATATTGTCTATCTTTGTCAGCAAATTGTAACTCTTACCCATAAGACCATAACTTGGCATTATAACCTTCTCTAGATCCTTGTAGCAGAATAATAACTTCCCATTTAGCCCTATAACATTAGAATTTAGTCACCTAGTGCATATTTTCTTTAAAGATCATCTATCATCTCAGTAATTGGCCAATTTGGGTTCCTCAAAAGCTTGTGTAAGAATTCATTTGCTATCCATTTCCTGCTAACTTGCTTGTTTCTTTGCACTTTCCTCTAATTATGCTTGTTTCCTAATATCTTAATAGCAAATGTCTTTTCATTTCCAATTCAATTAGCATATACCTGAAATGTTCATTATGGCTCACAAACAATCTTTATTCTTACATCGTATCTCGCCACTTAAATATCATATCTATTAGTAATTGCATAGTTTCTTTTTGCTTCTCTTAACTACTTCTCATCCTTAAACTTAATACCAATTCAAAACTTAAAATCCTTCATATCAACTTTTGGATTAAAGACAATGTATTTCCTTTTTGGAATTGATGCCTCATCATCAATTCAAATTGGTGATTGAACTTCAGTATCATTATCCTCGTATTCACTACACCAACCTTGTGAACTTCCTTCTTGACTTTGTATATCTTTGAAATAATTACCATCTTCATTGCAATCCTTTCCACTATCTCTAGCCTTATCCACAACATTGTCACATTCAAACCCATTATGTACTATCTTGACACATCTCTATTTGCCCTCGATGTAACATATTCTTCATCATCAGTTGCAACTCATTATCAATTGAATCATCTCTAGATTCATTATCTGCATAACAATGAAATCATCATTATGTTCCACTTTAACTTAGAACAACCCTTCTCATTCATACTCATATTCTACTATGTATTAGCATCAAAGTCAATGCCAATATTAGAATGAGATTCTTGAGATTCTTGACAGATTCTTGACCATCTATTATGGGGTGCTCATAACCATACTTTTGTAGAATTCAACATTGTGGTAGTTCAATTTTTCCATATAATTAAGCATTGCCAACATGTCCTTATCATATTGTAAGCTTAACTCCTTCAAGCTTCTCAATGACTTATTGAGAAATTTGTAAAACATAGATATTTAATCTTCAGACACTACTTTTAGGACTAGCATGCTGAGTTCATTAATACCCCTATCCTTCTTCCTTTTAATCTTATCCCAATATATTCATTATTGTGTCTTTCTAACACCTTACTATAATGAAATTCAAAATTGACTAACATCTGTGAAAACAAATAATTATATCATTAGTTTTCTGCCAAACAATTTAAATTAGATAAGATGCAAATTTGAAGCAATGGAAACCAAATGACCTATGCATGGTGAGTGTAATTAATAAAAATTTCAAGGATGAATAAGATAATTTACAACAAAAAATATCTATTGATATCATGATAATCCTAATCATAAATTACCTAACATGATAACATTGGTGACTTAGAGGGCTAAGAAAAGCTTATCTTGACAACTCAGCCAACCAGTATAAACATGTGAAAACAATGAGAAGGTAAGAGAAGATTGGTTATTAAGATATGCTTTCAACTATTTGACCACCATCAAATTATTCTAAAGTATATTATAAGAGCATCTTTCACTAAGGAACCTTAACTACATTAATGGTGGATGCCTAACTTAAAACATTTAGTGTGGTCTATTTAGTTGACCCCTAAGTACGTAAAAATCAATGTTATAGAGCTTAATCATTACTTGACTGACTCTTATCATCCAACTGCATTAATGGTGAATGCCTAACTTAAAAAATTTATTGTGATCTATTTAGTTAACTATAAAAAAATTCCAAGACAAACAATTAGATTACAAGAGTCAGTCAAGTGGTGATTAAGCTTCATAACATTGATTACTATGCACTTAAGGGTTAATAACTTAGTTTCATAAGCTTGATAAATAGATGAAAAAAAAAGAAAAATCAATGAATTCAGAAAAGGTTGATTGGTATGTAGAGCAGAGGATCTAACTGGTGCTCAGTCTAATTATGAGCAAATAAGATAATAGTTTAAGCACAGTTTTTCCTTTTTCTTCTTATTTATGCAACTATGTTTGGGATATGGATATAACATACCTAAACTTAGGTTTTCCTTTTTCTTCTTATTTGTGCAACTATGTTTGGGATATGGATATAATATAACTAAACTCAACTACATTCTTTTTATTCACTAGAAAAGCATAAAAGCTCCATCAAGGTTCAAACCAATAATATATAGCACTTCAGCATGCTTTTTCGTTTACATAGCACAATCACTTCATACATTAGTCTTATTATCACATGCACGTGGATGATACGATCCAATTTCTATTACAAATTACAATGTTAAGACCATTATATTTATATCTTTTTATTAAACTTTATGTTTATAATGAAGCAAGTATTTCTTATATATAACATTTGAAGTCTGAAATTAGGATAATTTTAACTTAAACTACTTCATAAGACAATATAATGCTTTCCATACCAAATATTTAAGGGTTCTGCATAGCAATGCACCTAGTAATATAAACAAGTTGTTAGAATCATGTGGCAATATTGACTATATGATTCAGAAACATAACCTTCTTTTTTCAAGCATTGTTCCATTAAAAACTTCATTGGTTAGACTAAAGGCATCATTGAGACTACTGCATGTTATGAGTACAAAATCATCAATCATATTATGAACTCAGATGAGTTTAGGTATAGTTGCAATATAGTTTGGTGGCATACACCAAATTCTTATCTATTCATCGAAGCTTCCTAGGGCAATAGATTAGTTCTTGGCACCTAGTTGATATGTAAAATGACCATAATATGCTATAGAGTCCACATTTGCAACTATTTGTAATATAAATTTCTCTAATATCATACTACTAGTCCTATGAAGGATCAAAATCCTAAAATACAAAGGTCTAGTGTACCTATAAGAGGAAAGATACTAAGCATAATAAATCAAAGATACTAAGCATAGTAAATCAAAGATGAAACAAAGAAAAATAATCAAAACAAAGAGAAGACATACAATTTAATTGCTTGCGAAGAGGAGAAAAATGTTTTCAAACGATGGTGAGATTAGTGTGTCAAGAGGAGCTAGTTGGTGAGGAGACGGTGGACAAGTGGGTTGCCAGATGGTGAGCAAGTGGGTTTGCAAATAGTGGGCAAGGTGGTGAGTGAACAAGTGATGGCCAGAGATGGCTTACTTTTGTGATGGGTGAAATTTGATAGGTTAGGGCTAGGATTTTTTTTTTCTAAAATTTGATGGGTTAGGGTTAGGATTTTTTTAATCTTTTTATTGTTTTATTTAATAATAATTAATTAAAATATACAAAAGTATGATTTGTATATACATTACACCTCACATCTTAGGAATTAAAAAACACGTCTAACTTGGCTTTTCACGTTAATTCTATTAACAGATAAACTAATGTCGCACTATATTTGAGAAAATTTGAATGTTTGAGTATTGAATTGTCATTTTCTACAGTTCAAATTATAGTTGGAGAAATTGTAGAAAGTTTGAGATCTTTTTTGTCATTAAACCCTAAAATTAACAAATTATTTTTTAGATAATTAAGAAAAGTACTTTTTAATTATATTTATTTATTTTAATTTTCGCAAGGCTTTCATCTAATTGAAAAGTCCAACAATAAATAATGGCAAAAATCTATAAATAATAGCAAAAATCTATAAATGGGCAAGATCCTCTCAATCCAATTTGTCTAACTCATGTTCATGATGTCTTTGTTGGGAATTGGGATGCAAAGTCGAGAGTGGGACTTAATTTAAATATCACAATTTTTAAAAATATTTGGTTACACCTTCTATTATTAATTTTAGTTTTTATATTTTTTAAAATTTTTATTTAATTATTAATATTGTTACACTATTACTATCAATAATTAATGAATTAATTATCAAAATAAATAATCATATGAGGAAAATTTTGCAAACTAATATTTATTTATTGATATATATATATATATTAGTTTTTAAAAACTAATTTTATTATTTATAAACAAATATTTGATACTTTAGTACTTTCATTTTAAAAAATATTTTTAAAAAGTTTAAATTCACATATTTTAAGTTTTAAATATGTTTGTCAAATAATTACTATATCTAAAATTAATTCTAAATTTTAATAATAATTTTATTTAAAATATTAAATTTTAGTAATGATTTTTTGTTTTTCTAAATGTGTTTATGATTATGAAACGTCTTATAATTTAATTTATTTTTAAAATATTTTTAGTATTTAAATTACTTTTAAAATATCTTATAATTTTGATATATATATATATATATATAAAGAATTTTTACTAAATTTTTAATTATTTTAGTACAAAATCACTATATAATTAATTATGAATAAAATCTATGTTTGAGTGGACAATGAATAATCCTGCAATCAAAAGGTTAATAGGTAAGAAATGAAAAGTGAGTAGTTGGTTGTTGATTATTATTATAGGAGCAATAGTTTGAATCTCACTTTTGAAGAATCCTCCATACCCTCTATTTAGTAGAGAAATGAAACTCATTCCTTAATAGTGACCCCTTTTTATAAAAATATTTTAAATATTAATTAATTAAATACAATTAAATAAAATATAATTAATTAAAATAATAATATTAATTAATTAGTTACAATATAATTAATTAAAATATAATTAATTAATTACATTATAATTAATTACAATATAATTAATTGAAATATATAATTAATTAAAATATAAATAAATAAATAATTAAAATATAGCGCATTCATTAATTAAAATATTGTAATTAATTAATTGATTAAAAATAATATAATTAATTAAAATATAATAAATTACAATATAATTAACTAAAATATTTTAATTAATTAATTAATTAATTAAAATATAGTTAATTAATTAGTTACAATATAATTAATTAAAATATAATTCATTCATTAATTGAAATATTGTAATTAATTATAATGTATTTTAATTAATTACAATATAATTAATTAAAATATAATTAATTAAATAATTAAAATATAATAAATTTTTATTTCTTTATATTTTTACAAACTAACCACTGTCAATGGTAATGGTAATAGTAATCATTCCTTCCTCTTAACCAACCATCATAATTGTAATGATAATATCCATTCTCATTATTCACTATATTCATTCTCATTTTTATTATCATTCTCCCATGTAACCAACCGCCCCCTAAACGTATGACCTGAACATCAGCTACGATATGTTGAGGTAATGTCATCACAGTGTTTGTCATTAGTAGAAATTAGAAGTAGGTTTTTTTCTTTTTTGGATAAATGAAGCGAATTTTCAATATAACTTTACTCAATTTTTAAATTGTTTTAATTATTTAAATTATGAAAATAGTTATAAAATTAAAAACTCATAATAATAATTTTATTAATTTTATCATATTAATTTTTTATTTTTAATGGTGATTTATATTAAAATAAATTGACATAAATTTATAAAAATTTAAGTAACAATATTATTATTTTAAAAATAAATAAAATCATAAAAGGAACTTGTACAATTGTGTGGTAGGTCTAAAAATAGAGTTGTATCAAATAACTCTTAGAAAGAGACTGATAATTTGATGTCAATGGGTCTATATAAAAAAAGGAAAAGAGATTGTCAAATGAAATCACCTGTTCCACTTTTGTTGTTCCAACCATGTTCTAACTCATCTCATCCATAAATTTATATGAGTCCTACATAAATGTGTTGATGAGATGAGTCGGAACACAGTTGGAATAGCAAAAATGGAACAGGTGATCTGTTCTCAGAGATTGTACACAAAGCTCTATATCCATTATAGGTCCTAGAATATGCCCATTTCCTCACTCATATTGGCGACAAATTTTTGTTGAAACTTCGAATTCTTAGCAAAATGTGTCCATCTTATGTCAAATAAAATGAACAAAACTACTTTATTTTAGTGTTGATATGATCGAATTTTGAATTATTTAAATATGATCCAATTAAATTTAAGTAGAAAAGATTGAGTAGGGCCAACTTAACCCATTATTAAGTATGATAGTTTGACTTGACCAGACCTTAAGAATACAAATAGTTTTAGTTCGAGTTTGATCCTGAGTAGACCTCCCAAAATGATATTATTTTGGATAAGTTTTCCAAAAACAACATTGTTATGGTAACGAAGTCGTTTTAGGTATCATCTTCAATTTTTTTAAATTTAAGATCAAAATAATGTTGTTTTGGGAAGTTTACTCAAAACAACATTGTTTTGGTGGACAATTGGATCGTTTAGACTTTTAAATCAGACCTGAAACTGAACCCTTAAGCCCAAAGCTGGTCTAAAATTTAATTAAATCGAACCTCCGCTGGTGACTTAGAGTCGAACCCTATTTCCATGTTTACCCATTGACAAAAAGTTAAAAAGAGAGGAGCTGATACCAATGGTTGATTTATTTTTAAAATGTTTGCTTACTTTTCAAGGCAGAAGTAAAATAAATCATGTGATGCCTATTTGTTACATAATTACAAGATAAGTGTTAAACCTTTAATTCTAAATTATGGAATCGTATAAATATTGGCAAGCCATGATTGATGTTTGACACTAGGGTTGATAGAACAAGGCAAAAACTTGCAATTAGGCAAGGAAAAGTGGCCATCATCGATGATAACTTGAGAGTAGGCAAGCATTGATATGCATTGATGCACATTGGCAAAAATCTTTGACAAGATGTAAGATTCGGATGTGAGACTAAAAGATGATGGCACAACTAAGTCATATCGAGTCCAACGGTGCGAGAAGGCATTTAACTTCGACAAGGAAGTCGACAGGTATATAAACATACGAGGTTTAGTATATAATAACTCATGTTTTGGATAACTTAGGTCATGGACTAGTGAGACTATACTATGGACGTGCTTAGATGGATCATGCACAAAGATAGCTCAAGATGTCCAAACGAAAGGCTCATCAAGACACTTTTCTTCAAGATGTAATGATGTGACAAAACATGGCAACAAAATACAAGTAGTAGCCTAAAAAAGTGGAAGTGCTACCTTACAAAGCAGAAGCACTTCTTTAAGTAAAGGGAAAGAGGTTCAGATGTCATGATAATGGATAGACATCTTTTAAACACTTATCTCATATGCAAAAGCGGAGTTAATGGCCAAAAGTGGATAACTCCCTACTAGCTCAGTGGAGTTAGTGAAAGAAGTAGCATTTCCTCACTTCTTTAGTAGAGTTAATAGAGAAAATGGGTAGTTTTAGCTTTCTTAGTCCCTAAGTTCTTATAAACCTATATAAAGGCATTCTTTATAGTTTATTTATGTGAAGCGTTATACATTCAATAATATGTAAGAGAGATCAGAGTTTTGGGAGAAAGTTAATTTGTGAGAGCTTCAACCAAGGAGTTTTTTTTAATGTTTTTCTTGTGGGATTCTTCAAGTTGGAAGAAATTCAAATTCCTTTGCATTGTATATTTGAGATTTTATTAAGAAAAGGTTGCTTTATTGTAACTCTCTTACTTGTCCCTTTTTATTATTTGTGTAAAAAATTTGTGTTATGAGAGTGGAGTGAAGCATTTAAACACTTGTGTTATGGTAGACAATGCAAAGATGAGGTGGAGAGTGAATATCTCTAATGACATTAGTGCTGGTAAACCTCCTATTAACAATAGGGAGAAAATAAAGGACCTAACAGACTAGTTTCTTCCTAAAATTAGTTTATGGCTTGCAAGGGAAGCTTTGAAATGGTTAAAACAAGACGACTCGACGCCTGAGTATATGAAGAAATTCACATATTTGATGTTCAATATGCAGAACATGTCGAAGGAAGACAAGTTGTCCAACTTCATTAGCAGCTTGCAAGGTAGGATATAACTGGAGCTTCAAAGGCAGAACGTGAAAGACCTCCCTAGCGTAATAGTGGTTGTAGATGTTTTGATGTATTTTCAAATGCCACCAACTATTTAAACTAGTAATAAGGGCAAGAAGAATGGTGGGACACATAATGGTTTAAATAAAGGCAAGGAGAAGGTATTTGAATCTTCTCAATATAAGTTTAAGAAATAAACAATATGAGATTTTTCTTTCATATGTGAAGGGCAACACTTTGCTACTTAATGGCTAAATCGGAAGGTGGTTGAGGAGCAAATCAATTCCATGATCAGGATGGATCAAGGAAAAGGAGGTGAAGATTCGATAAAAGAAGTCTACCTCAATAATTATGCTATATATGATGGATGCATTTGACCCCAACAATAAAAGATTGACTTTGTCATAACTCTCTTATTTGTACCTTTTGATTGTCACGCAAAACACTTGTGTTGTGAGACTAGAGTAAAATATGTAAACAATAGTGACGTGAGGTGTTCAAAAACATATGGAATTATTGATCAATGATCACAAAGGGATAATTGAATTAAGCTTTGTGACTTAAGCTTGACTACCATATAAGGACTTAAGCAAAATTATTCTAATTACTCTGCACCCTAAAAAATCCATGTGATGATAAGTATCACATAGTTTCATGTATATAAAATCTACTTTTCAATAGAAAGTTATTTTAATCGGAGCAATTGAGGTATATTCCAACTATAAGCCTTGATAAATTTAAAAAGGTTTTAATTTAATCGGAGCAATTGAGGTATATTCCAACTATAAGCCTTGATAAATTTAAAAAGGTTTTAATATTGTAATGCATACTTTTAAGCAACATTAACTAGATACATCAGTATTAAGCAGAAGGATCATAACAATAAGCAACATTACATGATAAGTCTGTAGGCTTCATAAACTTCCTACACGAACAACCTTATTAGCCGATCATTAGAGTTCTTGCAATTTTTGTTGTTTTGTCCCTAAAATTTATAATAATAAAGGAATCGGGTGAAACGAACTTAAATTTTCGGCTTTTAGCAAGTCCTCCTTTATCCTTCTCTTCAACTTCATCGACTAACAAGATCAGGCCATGTGATTCTTGCTCTTAAATTTGAGCCAAATGGAAACTTATAAAATCCTGAATTTTCTTACACAAGGACATTATTCAATACCTCATTTTGTAATAATTGAAAACATCATATTTCCTAGAGACTTTATGGCATGAAAATTATAGAGATTAAATAAGCAAGATTGGTATTGGTCAAGGTTGTTAAAGTTATTTTGATTTAATCTGAAGTTCATAGATTACATTCAAGTTTATTACAATTTGGACGAGCTCAGACTTAGACAATCAGCTACACCCAACTCAAATAGTTAAGTCATTTTAGTATAAAAATATCATTGTTTTGGTATATTGACCTAAACTAGATTGTTTGATTCTATAAATTCTTCAACAGATTGATCAAATGCTATCATTCTAATCAATTATATGAAAACAACATCATTTTGATTTATGCTCAAATTTAACCGATTCAATTTTTTCAATTTCATTTTTTAATTCAAATTTTTCATTTTTTGGTATCTTTAAATCCATTAATTTCAAAGTTCAATGTCTTTGTCTTTGTTATCTAAATAGCACAAACCCCATTTTGAAAATTTCTTGTTTATACAATAATATAAAATCAAAGCCTCTTTTGTCACTTGTGACAATTCAAGTGGCATAAATTTTTTATTATAAATGGGCTTTCAATGATGAAATCCACGTAGACTTGAATTACTAAAAAAATAAGTTAAGTTAGACTTGATTGAGGTCATTATCATCTCTAAAGTGAATCATTTAACTTATTCTCTACATAATGTTAGACCTTAATAGAATTCTTATGTTTTTAAATAT
>JAOQMS010000005.1:45410223-45442694 GCA_027563885.1 Erythroxylum longipes | reverse complement strand
AAAATCTTGTGAATTACATTTACTGGTTCTTATTCTTTTAATGTATGTGATGCCATGTGGAGTTCTTTAGTAATTGCACGTAGCGCTCCGTTATCTTAGGTTATGTGTCGGAACGACCTACGGGCGTCCTGATGCGTATCCTAGGGTAATGGGGTGTTACACACTCAGTATACTTAGCTGGTCTAATAAAGCCTACTTTGAGAAGCCTCTTTATTTCTTCTTTTACCTTCATCTCCACTTCCTTGGACATTCTTCTGGGTGGTTGTTGAAAAGGGCAAAATTCAGGCTTGATGGGCAGTCGGTGTTCAACTAAACTCCGAATTAAGCCTGGCATATCCTTGTAATCCCATGCAAAACAGTCTTTATACTTGTGAAGCAGCTTGACTATCTCTTCGCGCAATAAGCCCACTGATGTATGTTACTTTAAGATCCTCGGCAGTATTCAAGTTGATTTCTTCCAGAGGTTCCTTTACTTGAAGTCTCTCATCTTCCATTTTGGGTGGCGCGACTTATAACTCTTCCAAACTTATTTCATCTCTTACTATTTCTGGGATTTCTCCTTCATAAATTAACTCTATTCCGAAAATCTACATTTCACGGTTGGCCATTAACTGTTTCTTGGCCTGCTGTAAAATTTCTTCCTGGATGGCCCTTGCAGCTACTGACTACCCTTTTTTACTTCCTTGAGCAGTCGTTGGCCTGACTAGCCAACATCTTCTTCCATCGGCCTAAGCTGCCTGATGCTTTTATTCTTCTCACTGGCACCTGCTGCTTGAAGTAGTAAATGCTTGTCCTTGGAAAATTTCATCAGCGTAGGCTTGCCTTCTTTGTCTAAACCTTCAAAAGAAATTGGTGTGGTGTCTCCATGGTAATAGCAAGCGTCCACCAAATTGACTTCAGCGTTGAAAGGATTATTGTCTGCCTTAACCATTTCTACGTTTTCGCCATGCCAGAACAATAAGAACTGGTCAAGGGAAGATGGCACACACATGTTGGCGTGAATCCAATCTCTGCCCAGAAGTAACTTGTAACTTGCATTTGTGTTAATTACGAAGAAAGCAGATACACACGTCTTACTCCCCACTGTTATTTATAGAGGAATTACTCCTAATGTTCTTGCCACATCCCCAGTCACAGCAGTCGCCACTAAATCTGTAGCAATGATATCCTCTTCTATTTTCCCAAGTCCTAATAACACTTTCAAAGGGATCACGTTTACAACTACTCCATTATCCACCAAAACTCTGTTCAGTGGCTTCCAGTTGACACAAGCTTGTATGTAAAGTGGCTTAGTGTGATTCACTGTTAACGGCTTGTTGAATGTCAGAGTTTTGTTGTCCTCAGTCTCCTGCGATTTCTCCGAGAATTTTTCCCCTGCATTTTGTTCTTCTTTTGCAGCCCAGACTTCTTCTTCATTTTTTGGCTTGTCCTCCGCTTTGTCATCAGGATCGATGCGGCGAAACATAGCCGGCAATAACACCAAAGCGGCTCCCAGGTAATAAACAGGGACATCACCAACATTGAAGTAACTTTCTTCCTGTTCCTCGATATCACCATCCTCTGTTGCCTTCCTTCTGAATTTGTTCTTCTGAAGTCCTTCTTCACAGTGCTCAACCATTTGTTTGGTCATGTTGGCCAATTTCTTCCCTTTATCAAGCATCTTTTGTTTCTCCACCAAGTGAGCCTGAGTTTGAATTTGAAGTTTTATCTCCAGTTCTTCTTTTTCCTGGAATAATCTCTCAGCTAACTTCTTGGGCTGCCACCTTCTTTTTCTCGTTTTTTGCGTTTTTCTGACTAGCAGTAGGTATTTCCTTTTTATCTCTCCTTTTGCTTTCCATCCGAACACACTCTCCAGCTTTTTTGGGCATCGATGGCTTGACAAATTTCGGGTGACCACTAGGGTTGATGGCTACCTGGGCACCGGCTTCACTGTTATTTCCGATGACCTGGTTACCAATCTTTTCTAGTGCACTGACTCTCTCTTGCCTTTTAGAATCAGTGGTCAAGTCGTCTTTCCTTTTTCACATGTTCCACCCTTTCGGCCTCCACACTTGATTCGTATGCTCCTGCCTCCTTTTTTGGTTGAGTCAATTCCTCATGTCAACACTTGCTACGTTCACTGACCCCACCGGGAATGGATTTTTGTTAACGACCATTGCCCCATCTGGGAACTTGAGAATTTTCCTTTTGATTTGATCCTGAATCACGTTCCTGAAGGCCCAACACATGTTGGTGGAATGAGTCCATGCGTTACGATATTTGCAATAGTCTTTGGCCTTCATCTCCTCTTTAGTAGGTAAAACGTGATCTTCTGGCAAAGAAATAAAATCGATTTTCATTAGATAATCGAAAATTTCAGATGTTCTACTTACATCAAAGGTGCACTTGTTCCCCCTCTTGTCGCCATTTTGTTGCATTCCAGGAGGCATCTTTGCCAGGTGTGGGCACACTATGCTTCCAGTATTAGATACGGCAGCTATAAAACTTCTACTTCAGCATTATGGACTTCCTTGAAATAAGTCCCCATAGTCTGCTTTTTCAGCTTATTGTCTTCTTTAAGCAACTCCTCTTATTCTGTCACCTTCATAGCCAACTCAAAAAAGTCTTTAAAATCCATGCCTTGAAATTTCTTCCTCAGCTCCAGCTCCAAACCTTTTTGCGCCATCTTCACGAACTCAGTCTCCGGAATATTGATCCTGCACTTGTTTCTCATTATCTTGAACCTGGCAATAAAATCTTCCGCCTTTTCTCCAGCACGTTGAGTAAGCCTGGACAAATCCACGATACTGACTTCAGGCTCACTTCTGTAAAACTGAGCGTGGAAGAGTCTTGTCATGTCTGCCCAATCAAACACGGAATCTCTTGGCAATAACACGTACCAAGAGAAAGCAGATCCAGTTAACGAATGGGAACAACTTCAAGAGCAGATATTGGTAGTTCTCCTAGCTAGAAAATTCCGAGCATTGAGTGGTGAACCTCGCTATGTGCTCGATGGTGGACTGTCCCTCTTCTCCTGAAAACAATGTAAAATCTGAAATTTTTACACCCCTAGGAAAGGTTTCCCTGTTAATGAACTCAAGATAAGGCTTCCTAAATTCAGGTCGAACAATTTGATTGAACCCAGGTCCATATAACTCTTGGGCAATCTCGCGCAGCACATCCCTGGTGACGTGATCTATCATCTGAGTGTTTTGCCCATACATCACCTGGCCTGTTGTCACCGGGTGTTGAACTGCCTGTTGACTCATACTCCTTGGGAAAGCCTGCATATGGTTGGTCACCAGACTCCTATTGCCCCCTGAGCTCATTCCCTCTTCATAAAGGTGAGGTTGAGTCACTGGTCCAATGTGGCTGTGGAACTGAACAGGGGTTTTGTTGTTGATGGACACTGGAGGCAAAATAGCTTTCGATGTCTTGTCCCTTTTGTGTGGTGGCTGATAGGTGGACACCGGTTGTTTCTCCTTGTTGGGGCTATCAATCCTGGTGGACTGCTCCCCGAGCTCCTTCACAGGAGAAGTTTCTCCTAACTTGGCAGCCTTGGCTGCCGACTCCTCCCTTTTGGTTGGAGTGGCCGTAGGTGCCATTGAATGATTTTCCACGGCCAGTGGTAGCTTACTGGCCTGCGATTCAATCTGATGCAGTGTCCTGCTTGACCCTCCTCCACCTATGCTTTTGTCATTCTCTGGCATGGCAGATCCACCAATCGCGGCTAAAATTTGATTACTCCCCAAAGTTTTCAAGAGGGTGTCCGTTTTAGCTGTCGATTTCTCTATGGCCTCTAGAACCTTTATTAAAAGGATCTCAATGTCGCTTACTTGACTTAACTCAACGGATTGAGGTTGGTCTTAATACGTTGCTGTTGCAACGTTTTCCATATCATCACCTCCACTGATTGAAATGTCAGTATTCTTACTATATCGTGTTTTCGTCATTGCGTGGTCCCACCGGGCATGCCAAAAATATGTTTGCCTTTATTTTAATTAAAGGTTAACACGTAGCCCTTTGTTTCAGTTTGCGAGCGTGTCAGGAATTTAAAGTGACTCCAAACTAGGAAATAAGGAAAAAGATATTATGACTCGTAATCTAAGACTAAAATCAAACGATTGTGTATGCTAGAAAGGGACAAAATCTAACAGAAAAGAACTTTGCTTTATTGATAAACAATTCGGCAAAACACAATGGCTAAGAAATTGAAAATTGCTAATGACAATTGAAAAGAAAGACTAATGCTAGGGAAAAAAAATAGAGGATTGTCGAAAATAGAAATAAGCTAATAGGTTTGCTGGGATGCCAGGCTTTGATATGTGAGATGTTAGAGAGCCCTTTTTCTACTTCAAAACTTCTATTTATAGCCGCAGATGGTGAGTATCTTACTGCAATTCAACTTGTAATCCTAATAAAATTTTATCTTACTAGATATAGATAAAATTTGGATAAATTTTATCCTATCCAATAGAAATAGAGTTTGGGCTGGTGTCTATCAAGTTTATTATCTTATCTCCTTTTTATCTTGAACTTCTAGACTCCCAATCTAACTCCAATTCCACTACTTTCCTCTTTGCTGGACATTAGAATCTGATGGGCCAAGGTCAATGGATTTCTTTTGGACTTTGAATCATGGGCTTTTCTTTGGGCTTCGGGTTTTCGGTCCAAACCAGAAAAAATGGGCTGAACCCATTTTTCAGTGTAAATAGAGTCATCAAAGGAGTAGCTTCAGGATTGCTTAATCTGCAAGAAGAGTGGGAACAAGTTGTGATGAAGGCCAGCAATGGCTTGATAAATGGAGAATTGAACGGAAGGTTAGGAGATTTTGGACTAGCAAGATTATATAACTATGGAACTGCTCCACAAACAACTGGTATTGCTGGAACTGTTGATTATCTTGCACCAGAACATGCTCGAACCAGGAAGGCCATAACAAGGACTGATGTATATGCATTTGGAGCGTTTCTTCTTGAGGTTGCTTGTGGCAGAAGGCCAGTAGATGCAAACCAAGACACCATTTTAGTCGATTGGGTGTTCTCTCACCGGCTTAGAAGTGCAATTCTTGATGCCAAGGATCCAAATTTGTGCACAGGTTATGTTGCAGAAGAAATGGAGTTGGTGTTAAAACTTGGTCTAACGTGCTCCCATTTAGAACCTGAAGCTAGGCCAAGTATGCACCAAGTAGCGCAAATCCTGGAAGGTTATGTTCCTCTACCTGAAATTTCATCATTTGACATTTCTGCCAGTGGCCTAACATTTGGATATTGTCAAGGGTTTTCTGATCTTGTCTTGTCCTTCCCATCTTCTACGGATAAGACATTTTAGTATTCATCTTGCATTGCAGGCTCCCAACTTTCAGGAGGTAGATGATCTGCAATTACTCATAATTGTGTTCTTATGTCTTGCAATTTGTATTGCTACGTGACACTCATATTCTAATGTAATATGTAATTGGGAAACACTATCCTATAGTCATCAAAGAATAAAGGGACAGGGTCAACAATAGAGACCAACCTTTCGTTGATCGTACCATTGCCACCAAAGTAAGATCAACCAGCAATTAATATGGCTAATTTTCTTGAAGTTTTCCATCAAGCTGAAGACTAAAGAGTCCATTAAATAATAGTGAAAATACACAAAAGGGCAGGATCTTCCGGGCCCAATTTGTCAAATCATATTCATGATGTCTTCCTTGGAATGCACATATCACAATTCCTTTCCCCTTAAATATTTGGCTTCACCCAATGATTAATAGGCTAAATCAATTCGGTCTTTAATGTTAAAAATCTTAAATTTGTTAACTTGGTTTATTTTAATAATCTTTTTTATTAAAAAGTAGTTTTCATAAACTAATCAAATTTTATAAACTAAAATAAATCAATTAATTTTTATTTAATAGTATTTTTAATTTCTTTAATAAATAAGAATAATCTACTTCTTAATCTTATTTCAAATTCTTCAATTTTGTTCCATCTTTACAATATACGATTTTATGACTATCTAATAATAATAAATCCTTAAAACTTAAACATATTATCTTTTTTAAAATGAAAAAGAATTTTAATTATAGTTAAAACTATAACAACATTACACTGAGTTCAAGACATTAAGCCTACCATCATATTACAATATGACTAAAAAAACTCCATAGGTAAGGCAGTATATTTGTCTGTAAGATAGACAACAAAAAGAAACAAATATAGGCACTACTTATGTTTCATTTCCATTCATCTCTATGGAAAGAGTAGGCTAAATGTTGCATGCCAAAATATGTTTTTTTACCCCTTATTTTTGGTATTTGGGGTTTTTTCTTTCTCTTCCTTGTTGATCTTCTTTTTGAAGTTTTAGGCTGCACACAAAAATCTCCTAGAATATCAGGGATTTAGGCTGTAGCTGATGGGGAATTACAGTCCTCTGCTGCCAAATTTGAGCTACTTTCTAGAGGGGAAAATATTATCGCATAAGCAAAAGAATCACAATTCAATGCCAAGATGTGGTCTACCCCAAGATGTTCTGCATTCTAAGGGATGATAACCTCAGTCCCCTAACTTGCCTCACAATTATCACTGGAGTTTACCATTGTTGTCTATTCTTCATACTCCAGCCTAACCTTATAAGTCTCTATTTTCCAAATAGTTGGTAATGGAGTCAACATGTTGGTTCAATCCATCTGACATTGCTCTAAATATTGTGAGGTGAAGTGATCCACTCCTTTATCCAGATTCTCCATATCATTTGCACTAGAGTTATCCATAGCTGTCTATTTTTGTACCGCGTCGGCAATCTCATTCTGATGAGTAACCATTATAGCCCTACCATCTCCTTGTTCCTTAATGATCTGTGTTTGGTGCGAACTTTTACAATGGACTCGCCCTCTCTTATTCTCAGCAGAAACTCTAGTTGTCTTACTTTGCATTACATCAACAGTACCACCATACTTTACCAACTTAGAACTCTCATAACTAAGATCTCTTTGATCTTCATGATGCTCCCCTGTGCCCCTCTCGACTTGAGGAATTTGGGAAGGTTGCTCATAAACCTCTCGTTGAACTCCAATACCATCTTCAACTTCGATTGTTAACTGTTCAATCCCCAGTAATTGCTCTTGCCAACCTATTTTATACCTCTTCCCAGTTGGAACCCATTTCTTAACAAGATTGTTTGGTTTCTATGGGTAAGATAGTTGTATTTCTCCTTTCATTCTACCCCCAGATTCACTAAGTTGCATAATTGGAAGACGATTTGGTAGTG
The DNA here is from genome assembly GCA_027563885.1 of Erythroxylum longipes. Classification (NCBI taxonomy): domain Eukaryota; kingdom Viridiplantae; phylum Streptophyta; class Magnoliopsida; order Malpighiales; family Erythroxylaceae; genus Erythroxylum; species Erythroxylum longipes. Next base: position 45,435,458 of record JAOQMS010000005.1, on the reverse strand, counting down.
TAGCCTTTTGACTCACCTCTATGCATATTTTTGCATATCCTATTATATCCACACCTGATGTCTGTGTATCCATACTCAACGGTTTACTCAAAGAACTAGCAATAAAACTTAACCCTTCTACTGTCCACAATTCAAGAAATAGGTTATGAAAATGTACCTAAATTGAAAAAACTTCAACACATTCCCTAATAAATGCAATCCTTGACTTCCACTATGCCAAGGATCCATTTTAATTATTTCATTAAGATTATCATCCAAAGCAAATTTGAAAATAATCTTGTCATTATCAGTGAGTAAAGTTTTCTCCAAACCTTGTCTACTCCACCGTGCACTAACCCAAGCCTTGATATTTGGAAATACAGGGTGTTTGCTCCAGAATAATTCTACCAATGCATTCGACCACGCTCTTTCTCCTGCTTGCAAGAGTTCAAATGGGGGACAAACAATGCCATTCTTTATAATATCAAAGTAATGCTTCATTTGTACCTTGTGTTGTTGGAATTTAAGTTTTTTGCTCCATGCACTAGCAATTAGGGAGGACCCATGAGATTTAGATACTCCAGAATCACCAACACCATCTCTAAGTTTAATTCTTTGTGCTTCACTCAAAAGAGTAGGAAACTCCTCCACAGCTTGAATAGGCAGCTCACCATTGTCAGTAGTAACAGGACCCCGCACCATGGACGTGCTATGGAGTAGTAGGTCTCATGGGTGTTGAGCTATGGATCACCTCTGGCTCTAGAGCTGGTATAGAGCTCGCGTGGGTGTCACCGTTGGCTCTGGATCTACTATGGAACTCTCTTCAAGTCTGGGTTGATGCTTGCTGTGGAGCTCACGAGGGTGTCTCCGTTCTCTCGTTAGATATGGGTCGCCGCTTGCTTCTCTGGTAGGATCTCTTTTCTCTTCAGATCTAGTAGTGTCGCAAGTAGCAGTGGAGCTCACGTAGGTGCTTCTCTCTTCAGATGTGGTATTGTCGTAAGCAATACACTTTGATTATCAATAATAATTTATTTGTTTTTTGTTTATATTTTTATTAAAATAAATAATTATATAAAATTGTAAAATAATATCTATTTATTGATATATCAATTTTATTATTTATAAATAAATATTTGATAATTTAAGACTTTTAATTTTACAAATAATTATTCTTAAAAAATTTAATTCATATATTTTAAATTTTAAATATGTTTATCGTATAAAACAATTTTAGGGTTACTAATAATTTTACAGATTTTAGATATAAAAATAAATTAACTTAAATTTATAATTTCATTAATAATTAATATTAAAATCATGTTATGAAAAGTAATATGATTATTATTTGCTTACAACCCAAAATAAAGTTTGAAGCTTTAAGCTTGGTTACTAAAAAGTTTTGGATGCAATCTTAGTCCTACCTATTATCACCTTTAGTTTTTATAAGTTATAAAAATAAAAAAACAAAAACAAAAACAAAAACAAAAATTAACAACTCATTCAAACAAAATTTTAAAATAAAAAAATGTGAAACCAAATATTAACATATACTCCCACTTTCTCCAAATTTTTTATTTAAAAATTATAAAAGTAATAAATATATATATTGAAATATATATAATTTTATAATCATGTAATAGGAAATTTTAAAAAATTAAACATAGAGAATAAGCATAAAAATAATAACTTTAGTGATTATCACTAAAATATTTTATCAACCAAATGTTAAATGTTACATAAAATGCAAATATAAATTTAGAGTTATCATAATATAAAAAGTGAAATAAATTAAATATTCAATTCAAAATTATGATATTCTTCACCGTTATCACCGTGAAGAACTTGAATATGTATGTTGTATTGAGTCTAAGGCTGCGTTTAGATCTGCGATACGATGGAGATAATTACTTATCCACCGCAGTTTTCAACCGTAATCATATGTTTGAATCTGCGGGCGAACAACCGAAGGTTGGAGGACAAGTAAAAAGAAGGTTGCGGTAGAAAAGTGCTTCTACGGTAGAAATTCTACTTTCCATTAATAAGCTTTTGATAGTTATTATTTTCCATTATACCCTCAACTAATAAAAAGCAAGTTCAACATATTTTATTATTTATAATTTTATTTATATTTTTCTTATTTTAATTTAATATTTTCTTATTTATAATTTTAAATTTATATGACTAATAATATATTTTTAATTATTTATACAACAATTAATAGTTATTAAATTAATGGACTTTTTAGTCATTTTATCTCTTTTCAGCAACTACAACCGCACTTGCCAAACACCTATTTTTACGTTTTAGCAGTTACCAAAACAGTAATCTCAAACACATAAGTACTTATCATTTTAGCAGGTTGATTTCAGCAGGTTATCAACCGCCACTTCTCCCCAAATCAAGCTTAAATGATTTTGTCAAATTTCTGAATCAGTAAATTCATGTCACTTTTAGACTTCATTAAGCGCCCTATGTCTTCCTAGTACAATTGTCAATCAAGGTAACAAAACTATCAAGATGTCCCCGAGGTTAAAATTTTAGATGGACCTATAAATCAAAAGAACAATCATAAAAGAAAAATGACTTTTATTCAAACTTGATGACAAACTTCGATAATCAACGTTTTAAAAATCAACCAACCAATCAAAAATAGTATGAATCTACTATTTATTTAGTTTAGTTTAGATTAATAACTTGTTTATATAAAAATTGCCCAATTTATCAATAAACTGACTTGTTTACCAATGAACCGGTCAGAAACGGTTGGTTTTTAGACCATCCTTACTTTCACTCTTTACCATCTTCTCTTATCAGTTCTCATCTTTTCTTTTTCTGAAACTGCTAGTCCCTCTATAACCCACAAACAAACTTTAACTTCATCACTCAACAGAAGCAATAGATGTAGCTAATTATGAATCACTAGAAGCCAGCTAACAGCAGACAGCACAACAACATAACAGTGGCCACTAATTACTGTTTTGAGTACGAATATGTGCAATAACAGACATAACTATGGTCATCTTTGTTGCGAGAGTAAGTCTAAGGTGTAAGAAGCAAGTTGTCGTAAACAACTTGCTTACATGTTAGCAAGTTGTTTACGTAAACAACTTGCATGCAAGCTGCCAAAATGGACAACTTGCATGCAAGTTATGCCACAAATTGCAATATGCAAGCTCTGGCGGCAAACACATGGAGGAGGGTCTATATAAAGACCCTCCCTCTCTTTCATAAAATGGAATTGCATATGTATATATGGGAGTGTTCAAGGTATTGGGTGAGAGAGTATTTTTTGGGTATTTTTAGGAAACATTTTTCCTAAAAAGGTGAGTGACAAAATAATGAGGATATTATCTTAAGGATGGTAAATTTGGGAAACACTTTGTGTGTGAGTGCCACTATTTTGTTATATTATTTTCACTCTTTATACCTGCTATGTTCATTAGTGGAAGTTTTATTCGGAGTTTAGCCCGTAGACGTAGCCCAAATAAGAAGGTGAATCACGTTAAATTTCTGTGTTATTTTCTTGCTTATTTTACTTGTGGGATTTAATTAGTCAATTTTTCCTAACAAGTGGTATTAGAGCTAGGTTCATACGTACGGGTACTGTTCATATGTATGGGGTACTATTCATACGTACAGTCAAGATGGAGGCAAAAATAAGCAAGATGATTAATCTAAATGGCTCCAACTACCACATATGGAAGAACAAGATGAAAGATCTTCTGTTCGTCACAAAATTGCATTTACTGGTGTTTCCCATAACAAAACCTGAAAATAAATCAAACGAGGAGTGGGCGTTTGAGCATGAGCAAGTATGTAGTTTTATTCGGCAATTTGTTGAAGATAATGCATATAATCATATCTATAATGAGACTCATGCACAAACGTCGTGGGAGAAGCTTAAGGAGTTGTATGCCTCAAAAATCAATAATAATAAATTATTTTATCTGACAAAATTAGTACAGATAAAGTATCTATAAGGTAACTCTATAGCAGATCACTTGAATGAATTTCAGGGGATCGTGGATCAATTATTAGGAATGGGCATAAAGTTCGATGATGAAATACGTGCTCTTTTCCTCCTTACCTCTTTGCCAGAGTCTTGGGAGACTTTGAAGATTTCAATCACCAATTCTGCAGTTGATGGTTTTGTTAACATGGAATCTATAAAAAGTGGAATTCTGAATGAAGAGATGAGACGGAGATCACCACAGTCAGAAGTTCTGATCATAGATTCTAGGGGGAGGAGCAAATCTAGAGGTCTAAATTTTAGAGATAAAAGTAGAGGAAGATCAAATAAATATGCAAACGTTAAGTGTCATCACTGTAAAAAGAAGAGTCACATCAAAAGGTTCTGTTGAAAGTTCAAAGAAGAAAAGAACAAACACAAAGAAGTCAAGAAAGATGATAGCAGTGATGATAAACATGCATCGATGGCTACTACCATTGATGACTTTCACATCGTTTCATATGATAATGATATGAATAGTGCATCTTGTAAGTTGAACTGGATAGGTGATAGTGGTGCCACTATTCATGCCACATGACATAAAGAACTCTTCTCATCATATACAGAAGAAGATTTTGGTGTCGTTAAAATGAGAAATAGTAGTTTAGCCAAAATCACCAGAAAAGGTGATATTTACTTAGAGACAGACAATGGCATGAGGGTGCCTCTGAAAGATGTCAAACATGTTCCTGATCTTCGCCTAAAGATGATTTCGGTTGGCATATTTGATGATGAAGGTTTTTGCAGCACTTTCAAAGATGGCAAATGGAAACTTACTAAAGGCTCCTTGGTAAACTCCAAAGGTAAGAAGTGCTCAAAGTTGTATGTGATGCAAGCAAAGGTCTCCACTGATGTTGTGAATCCAGTGGAGAAAGATGATGCAATTGAATTGTGGCACAAGAGAATCGGTCATATGAGTGAGAAAGGAATGACTCAGTTGGTGAAAAAGAATGCATTATTTGGAGTTAACCAGGTACATTTAAAGAAGTGTGCTGATTGTTTTGCAGGAAAGCAAAATAGAGTGGCTTTCAAAAGTTTCCCTCTTTCCAGAATGAAGAATGTATTGGATTTGGTACACTCAAATTTATGTGGGCTAATGCCAAAGTCACTAGGTGGTGCTCAATACTTTATAACTTTCATTGATGACCATTCTAGGAAGACGTGGGTGTACACATTGAAGACTAAAGATAAAGTGCTAGATGATTTCAAGCAATTTCATGCCTCGGTTGAAAAACAAACTGGGACGAAGTTGAAATGCATTCAAACAGACAATGGTAGAGAGTACACTGGACCATTTGACATCTATTACAAAGAGCATGGTATTCAATATCAGACTACTCCTCCTAAGACACCGCAATTGAATAGTTTAGCTGAGAGGATGAATAAGACTTTGATGGAGAGAGTTAGATGCCTACTTTCACATGCAAAGTTGCCTAAGATATTTTGGGGTGAGGCTCTATTCATAGTAGTTCATGTATTAAATCGCTCACCATGCATTCCTTTACAGTCTGATGTTCCGGAGAAAGTATGGTTAGGAAAGGATGTTTCTTGTGATCATCTGAAGGTTTTTGGTTGCAAAGCTGATGTTCACATTCTTAAAGATGAGAGATCCAAGCTTGATGTCAAGACTCACCAGTGTATATTTATTGGTTATGGATAAGATCAATTCGGTTATCGATTTTATGATCCAATTCAAAAGAAGTTGATTTAGAGTCGTAATGCTATATTTGTTCAAGATCAAACCATTGAAGATCTCGACAAAGTGAAAATAGATGCTTCAAGAACTAATGATGACCCAGTGGATTTAGAGTTAACTCCTCCAAAAATGGTGCCAAGACAATTTAAAGATGAAATTGAAAGTCGCCAGCAGAATGTAGCTGATAATTATGCTCCTATTGAAAATCAATGAGGTGAAGATGCTAATGAAGATGAAGTCTAGAATCAATCACTAACACCAGAGACTACTCAGGTTCCAATAAGGATATTTACAAGAGTAAAACAAGCCACAACTAGATACTCCAGTGATCAGTATATGTTACTTACTGATGGGAGAGAACCTAAGAATTTTCAAGAGACTATGATAGATGAACATAAGATGAATTGGTTTAAAGCCATGCAAGATGAGATGAAGTCCTTGCATGAGAATAAAAATTTTGAGTTGGTGAAATTGCCAAAAGGCAAGAAAGCTTTGAAAAATAAGTGGGTGTTCAAGATTAAACATGATGAACACAATCCTCATCCAAGATTCAAAGCTAGATTGGTTGTGAAAGGATTCAACTAAAGAAAAGGTATTGATTTTGATGAGATATTTTCACCAATTGTTAAAATGACATCCATTTATACAGTGCTCAGTTTAGCAGCAAGTCTAGACTTAGAAATCGAGCAATTGGATGTCAAGACAGCTTTTCTTCATGGAGATTTGGAAGAAGAGATATATATGGAGCAGCCAGAGGGTTTCAACGAAAAAGGGAAAGAGGACTATGTGTGTAGATTGACGAAAAGTCTTTATGGCTTAAAACAGGCACCGAGACAGTGGTATGAGAAGTTTGAAACAGTTATGGGGGAGCAAGTCTATAAGAAGACTACTTCAGATCACTGTGTTTTTGTACAGAAATTCTCTGGTGATGATTTCATTGTCCTTTTACTTTATGTTGATGATATGTTGATTGTTGACCAAAATATCAAGAGGATTAACAGTTTGAAGAAGCAGTTAAGTAAGTCTTTTGCCATAAAAGACTTGGGGCCAGCAAAACAGATTTTTGACATGACAATTATCAGAGATAGGAGTGCCAAGAAGTTATGCTTATCACAAGAAAAGTACATTAAGAAAGTACTTCAAAGATTCAACATGGATATAGCTAAAGTGGTTAGTTTTCCTCTTGCTAATCACTTTAAGTTGAGTACTAAGCAATGCCCTTCAACAGATGAAGAGAAGGAAGAGATGATGAAATTCTCCTATGCTTCTGCTGTTGGAAGTTTCATGTGTGCTATGGTATGTACATGACCAGATATTGCACATGCAGTTGGAGTAGTGAGTAGGTTCCTTTCAAATCCTGGTAAGGAACATTGGGATGCTGTGAAGTGGATTCTCAGATATCTACGTGGTACTTCTAAAATATGCTTATGTTTTGGAACTAGCAAGCCTGTGTTAGTTGGTTACACAAATGCAGATATGGCCAGCGATGTTAATTCGAGAAAGTTTATTTTAGGTTACCTAATTATCTTTACAGGGGGAGCCGTGTCATGGCAATCAAAATTGCAGAAATATGTTGCTCTATCCACCACTGAAGCGGAATTTATTGTTGCAACTGAAGCATGCAAGGAGCTCATATGGATGAAGAAGTTCTTAAATGAACTTGGTTTTCAACAAGATAGATATCAACTATTTTACGACAACCAGAGTGCTATTCACCTTAGGAAAAATTCCTCATTCCATTCAAGATCAAAGCATATTGATGCAAGATATCACTGGATCAGAGAAGTGTTAGAAAAGAAGCTATTACAGCTTGAGAAGAGTCATACGGATGAGAATGGATCAGATATGATGACAAAAGTTCTACCCAAGAGAAAGTTTGAGTTCTGTCGATCATCTGCAGGAATGATAGTAAATACCATATGTCAGTAGGGGGAGAATTGTAAGGCTGTACCGACACACGGTACCGCGATAAATTATGTATTTGTAAAAAAAAAAGCAAAGCAAGTTGCCAAATTGCACAGCTTGCATGTAAGTTGTGCCATGCAGGCTATGGCGGCAAAGACATGGAAGAGGGTCTATGTAAAGACCCTCCCTCTCTTTTATAAAATGGAATTGTACATGTATATGTGGAATTGTTCAAAGTATTGTGTGTGAGAGTATTTTTTGGATATTTTTAGGAAACGTTTTTCCTAAAAAGGTGAGTGACAAAATAGTGAGGATATTATGTTAGGGATAGTAAATTTGGGAAACACTTTGTGTGAGTGCCACTATTTTTTTGTATTATTTTCACTCTCTGTACCTGCTATTTTCATTAGTGGAAGTTTTATTCGGAATTTGGCCCATGGACGTAACCCAAATTAGAGGGTGAACCATATTAAATTTATGTGTTATTTTCTTGCTTATTTTGCTTGTGGGATTTAATTAGTCAAATTTTCCCAACATAAGGAACGGGAGGCTTCGAAGGAGGTTAAATACTCAACGGATAAAGAAAGGGAGGTGTGAACAAACGAAATACCAAAGGGGAGCTAGAAGAAGATGAGATAAGATGAATACATAACATCCTGACTCTCAAAAAGATTCTTCAAAGCTCTGTGCATGAAAGCATGAAAGAAGATAAGATGAGTTTGGGAAAAAGCAGTAACGAAGAAAACTCTAGAATAAATCAACTTTCCCTTTTAATCATACACGTGTTCAGACTTTAGAGCATTACTTTTAATTAACTGGTTGTAAGAATTTAAGATCCCCCAACTATGAGACTATTACGTAATTATGGCTACATTTGGATACTTGAGAATAAGTGCTTATTTACCGTAGTTTTCAAAAGTATTCACATGTTTAAATCTGCAGGCAAACAATTAAAGGTTGAAGGAAAGTACGATGCCACCACAGAAATCGATAAGTAGAAAGAAAGTTACAGTAGGAAAGTACTTCTGCGGTAAAAATTCTATTTTCCGTTAATAACCTTATGATAATTATTATTTTCCATTATATCCTCAACAATCAATTATTCTTATTTATAATTTGAATTTATATGACTGACAACATATTTTTTATGAAATTTTTATTTACTAAATTTATTTTATTTATATTTTCTTATTTTAATTTAATATTTTATTATTTATAATTTTAAATTTATATGACTAATAATATATTTTTTAATTATTTATACAACAATTAATAGTTTATTAAATCAAGAAATTTTTTAGTCATTTTATCTCTTTTCAGCAACCGCAACCGCAACTGCAACCGCACTTGTCAAATACTTATTTTCATGTTTTAGCAGTTATCAAAACAAAAATCCCAACACACATAAGTACTTATTGAGAATAAGTATTTATCATTTCAGCAGGTTAATTTTAGCAGGTTATCAACCGCTACGGCCCTCCCAAACTAAGCCTACGTTAGAGGTAATATAATTATCAACTTAAAAGAAAAAGCATCACAACTCATTAAAGATGTTCAATTGATTAATTTAATATTTTTGTTATGAAATAATAAGATTATTTTATTTTATTCTTTTATACATTTAAATATTATAAAAGATTATATAAAAAAGTGATATTTAAAATTTAAAAAGTATAGTAAAATAATTATAAATTAGTAATTTAGTATAAATAAGTAATTTTAATTTGCATTGTAGTTAATTTAATAAATCGTGAAAAATTAAGACCTAAGAAGTAAAGAGGAATTGTGATTTGTGAAGGACTATTCTTGCTAAGCGACGTCGTTCCCATGCGAAACGCATAAGCTGAATGCTGAATGACTGTATTCAATAATCTCTCGTGTCGAGGAGGAGAAGGGCGAGCAAAGAGGACCATCGAAGTTCTAGATCGATCGTTTTGATTTTCGTTCTTGATCACATCAAAAGGAAATGCCGGTGAGAGTTGTCGAAAATTCTGCTCCTTCTCATGTCTCAGGTACTTGTACTTCATTAATACTCCTCGAATTTTCCCCTGTTGTAACTGTGCTTAAATCAATGCTGACGTCGGTTTGTTGACTTAGATTAGGCTTTCAGAGTTTGAGGTTCATATTTTGTTTTCTTTTTTCAATCTTTTAATGCAAGAAAGAATATTTAGCTTTACCCTATTACCTTTTATAGCAGATTGTATGTAAATGGAAACAATTACGTTATCAGTTAACGGTACCTAACGTACGGGGTTTTCATTGTATAGGACCTTATTCTGGATGCACTTCGCCACCTCTTTGTACCCTTTTGAGCGTTGGGCAGGTGAGCTCTTGGAGTTTTTGTTTTAACTTTGTAATTGATGGGAACTAGTAAATGAATATTCATTTCGTTTCCTTTTTGTTCTCTTTCAAATACAAGAGGATTTTAATTCTGTTTTTCCAACAATGGTCACTGGAACAACATCAATGAGAAGTTTTGTCTGCTTAACCATGAAAATTTTAAACCTTTCTGTGTCCAATGAGGATTGTCTTATTTGAAATGTGGTTTACAGTTGGATATTTGCCATTTGCTTAAAGGTGGAGAACTAGTTTGAATGGCATTGAAAGCTGTAGTCTTTTTTCTGTCTGGGAAATTTCTAGAATTGCCTACAACATTAGTTTGGATATGCTCACTAAGTTATTTTATTTTAGGCCTTTTCTGGTACCCAAAATGTTTCTAGTTTACATAAGGATGAAGCTTGGAGAGTTAATGTCCGTATTCAAGGATGTGACCTTGATCACGGTTACTTGTGTGGCACTATGGAAGCTCTTAATGTGCCAATGGCAGATACGCCGGTGAGCTGATTCTTTCCTTGAGTATTTGCACTTTATGCTACTTTTTCTCTGCTCTCTATTATGCAAAAGACGGTAGAATGCATCCACCTAGGGAATGTACTATGGAAGTACAATAAACATTTGAACCGTACATTCTTCATGGGGTTCATTTTTATTATGCTTCGTGACAGTACTTGTTGATCTCAAAGCTCTTTCTCTACTTGGGTATTATATATGTGTCCACAGTCATAAGTTTCCTGAAGTAGCCTGTTAGATTTTGTACAAGTATCTGCAGCTAAACATGAATAATGGATGCATTCATCCTGGTAATACTCCTGTACCTCGGCAGTATGAAGATCTTGGGTTAAAATTATGTAACTTGCACAATAGCACTGTGTTGGTTTTGTACTCTCCTATGTATAGCTATAAAATACTCATCCTAAGGGGTCTATGATCGCTAGAACGTGAGATTGTTGAGAGGATTTGTTTGTGTGTACATGATCTAGTCACATGTGTTACAAGCATCTAAATTTGCATGTGCATCAGGTAGTAACCTTCTGGGAAGGGGAGATTGTCGATGGCAAGAATTACACTTTCTTCACTGGCAAATGGGAAGCATCGTAAGTTGCTGTACTGTAATCTTGTATGCATTTGGGATGAAAAATTCATCTGTAATCATTATCAGAATTTCTGCAGTCCGGAAGATGATATAAGACACTGGACCAAGTTTCCATCATTCTCACCCTTTCTGGTAAGAAGTCTATCCTATTCTCCATATGCACAATATCAGCTATGACGATTAAGATTGCCTTTTCCAGGGCCAAGTGGAGGTTGATGGTGGCAAGTCTTTGGACTTGAGTAACTGCCCATATATATTCATGGTAACCTATTCTACGATTTTTATTATGTTATTGAATATTGTTACAAACTTGAGTTATCATGATGGAACTTACTGTTTCCATAACTATTCTTCACAGAGATGGAAAGAACAATATTTTGTCAATGTTGGAACTGACTGTGGGTTAACAATTGCTGGATTTTACTACGTATGTTTCTCTTGTACCGATGGCTCGATCAGTGGCTTCTATTATGATCCCAATAGCAGGTGCTTCTCTTTTTGACCGACACCATTCTGGATGCTAGAACTCTTGTTTCTATACAACACAAAATGTTGATGAGTGTTTGACACTGTTTGTGGAAAGTGCTGTAAAACTGTTTTTATTCCGGAATAGTTGATATATACTAATCTCAACCTTAATTAACCTGCAGCCCTTTTCAGAAACTTGAACTGAAATCAACCAATGAGGGGAGATTGGGCTTTAGTTTTTCGTCTTACGAGTTGCAGTGAAGAAAGAGAGGTTATTACTCCCACGGATATCAGCCAACTTAACCTGAGACGAACTCCTTGAACTGTATTCTCCAGAATGTGCAAAAGCTTGCTGAAGCGTAGGATATCCGATCTATATATTTGAGTGCTGCTGCTCAGAGTATATTGAAACAATAAAAGGGGTTGTTTTTTTGGGGTTCCTACAAGGCTAGGCAGGAATAGTTTTCACTCTTGGACTTTTGCTAACTTCTGTAAACATCATTAAATATTTGCCGGCATAATCGTATGTGACCATCTTATTGCAACATTTATTTACTTTGAAGCTGATGAAACTAGCATGAAACCATAGAAAGGTCACATATCTCGCTTCTTGGGTAGGGATGGCATTTGAGACCGGATCCAGCCCAGACTGAAGTTGCTGAACAATGTTGTTTTGAGTTGAGTTTGATTAGGTTTTAAGCCGGAATTGATGCGAAAAAAAAATCCCCTCTTGAGCATACCTTCTTTCAATGAGATAAGTACTAGACACTAGTGCCTTCTCTAACATCCTATTCAAGGATAAAAGCCAACTTCCAAAACCAAAACCAAGTACCAACTACCAAGTGATGCAAATTAATCTTACAATGCCAGGGAACCATTTGGGTATGGTTAGACCAACAAAAAATTGACTGTTCTTGAACGTTCTAATTGATCCATTCCCTCACTAAACAGGTAAAGACTAAAAGCAAATCGAGCAGCTGCTGCTATGTTGTTGGAGCATCATCAGTCACTACGCTCCTATCCCCATGATCCCATGATCAGTTAATCATATGACCAATGTGTTGAAACGTGGGCACCAACCCTAGCTTAGCTGGAAGACAAGAGAACTTACGTGATGAGATGGGACCTAGCAGAAAAGAAAAATGAAAATATCAGCAACACAGTCCCAACATTCTCGCTTCTCAACTGGTGGGTTCTTAAACACGAACTAGAACTACCTTGTTGAGTTGCTTGCTCCTTCCCCATATTGAAAGGAAGCACATTTATACTCACCCCTCGTGGGTTCACGCAATTGGTCAAAACATACAATACCTCCATGCAGCATTTACCCTTCTTCATGCAGGACGTGTCCTGTCTTTTATGTCTGCCTCCATCTCTAACCACCCCACATCACCTCTCTATAACTAGCCTTGAACCAACTCCTTATGAACACAAACACTGGGACACTTGATCTAATGATTTTCATGTCAGACCCCCATCACCATCCCTTGCCATTGTGTTATGAATATGAACATCCCTTGTTCTAACCTGCCACATACATTTAGTTCACCATCGCAAGAATTATTAGTTGGTCTATTATAATGGATAGTTTGCTTTGTGATGAGGTGTGGCTCTCGAGTTCTGCGAGTCCCGGTTGCTGTAATGCAAGCCATAGTAGTAATATAGAGAGTTGCAATGGTTCGTTTTATACAACTAAGGAAGACTACGAGCAAGCTGTTTTTATATTCTTAGAAAAGGAGTTGAATTACATGCCGAAACCGGAATACATTGAGTATCTTGTGTCCAAAGATTTGATCTTTCTTAGGTTTAGAGCTATTCAGTGGCTTATTATGGTTAGTTCTTGTGTTGACTGCTAAAGAGTTTTTGAGTTGATATAGTGTTTTTCTAATTTGTAAGTCAAAATCACCGATTTCCTCTCATAAAAATCTACATTTTCCAGTCTCGCACCCGCCTGAATCTCTCCAATGAAACCGTGTTTGTTGCTGCAAATTACCTTGATAGGTTCATCTCTGCGAAACGGTACCAAGTAAGAGAAGTTGTAGTTTCATTAGTTTGTCTTCCAACTCCTGTTAAATGATTGAAGAATATATAACGAACTGTTGGTGAGGATCGCATTAATTTTGCAGGAATGGCATTACTGGATGGTAGAACTTCTATCTGCTGCCTGTTTATCTGTTGCTTCCAAGTTGGTGGAGACATCTGCTCCTTCCTTGCATGAAATTCAGGTAATGATCATTCCCAACAATGAATTTTGAATCTGCAGTACTGCTACTAATAATATGCTGTGTTTGGAAGAAGATGGAGGATCTAGATCATTCATTTCAAGCTATCAAGATCCAGCAGATGGAACTGATACTGTCAGAAGAGCTCGGATGGCGACTTGGTGCTGTTACAGCTTATTCTTATGTGCAGTCGCTGGTAATGACCATTGGATCATTGGAATCTAACCTTCACAAGGATTTAGTTGCCCAAGTCACCAAGCTTCTTCTTGGAGTCATCCTGGGTATATATCCTTTTCATGGTATTTGCTCATCAGATTCTCTTACAACATTTAGATAAGCTCTATAAATTCGTGTATAGTTATTGACTGATAGGATACTGTCAAATTTCAATACCTGAAACAAGACTTTTCAGATTGGCTATGTAGTCCTAGTAAAGTTTCTTGCTGTGCAGATAGCAAATTCCTGGAATATCGACCAAGTACAGTTGCAATGTCTGCTCTTTGGTGTAGTCTACAAGAGTTGGTTCCATCAAACCTCAGTTCCCAACTCGCTTGTGCTATGAACTTATTCAATCAGGACCAGAAGGTGATCTACATTCATGATTGAGATTAATGTAACCAATTATTTCAACGTCTTTTTAACACTACTATGAACATTGTAGGAAGATATAGTGAAGTGCCATAACACCATGCAAGCTCGACTACTGCTCGATCAAATTGATAACTTGGTCCCTTGTGGCAACTCCTGCTACGGCCCATCAAGCCCTGTGACGGTTCTGTTGTCAGATAGAAATGAAATTCACGATTGCCATGTTAATCAGTCCCTCTTCAGAGACATTTCAGGAATATCCAAAATCAACTATGAACAGACCAAGAGGAAAAGGGAGCACCAGGAAGAGGACTGTTGGACCTCAAGAACCAATATGGATTAGCTAAAAATTGTAGCTGACAAATCAGGATGATAGGGGTATGGCAGACTAGATTGATTCACTTTCTTGTGTTGATTTAGGGACTTAATGTGGAATAAGCGACGTACCCAGAAAACTATGGGGCTCGCTCTCAATCTATGGTTGGGGTTGAAAACTTCTAACCAACTGAATTAAAAGCAAGTTTCAGTAAACAAGAAATCTCTACTTTGATGCTGGTTTTTGAGCCACATCAGACTTTCCTGCAATGTGTCAGAAGTTTTGGATTTTCCAACTTATGTATTTCAATAATTCCAACGAAAAATTAAATTAAATAGCAAGGTGTTTAATTAGAAAAAATATATATACTTCTTCTATTGCCAAGTAAAAGATTTATGGGATAGATATGATGATGTTTAATTTAATTTTTAGTTTAAGAAAATTTTTTAGAAAATTATGAACTTTAAATTTTTTGAAAATAGTCTTTTTTTTTAATTCTGTGAAAAAATCTCTTTTGTTATATTTTGGCTAAAAAATAACAACAAAATAGACGTAATATAAATATTAGATATAAACTGATCAAATATTACTAATATATTATCCTAATTAAGCTTGTAAACTCAACTCAAACAAATTAAATTTTATTTAAAATTAATAATTTAAGATAATTATAATAAATTATTACTTTCAGTAAATTTTAATTTATACAGTTTAAATTATATAAATATCATTTTATTAGTTATGCTTACTACATGTATATATATTTTGTTATTTTTATTAACCGAAATTTGGAAGAAAGAATTTTTCTGAAAAATTAAGAAAATAAAGAAGTGTTTTTCAAAAATTAGAGAGTTTTAAAAAAAATTTTAAACTACAAAAAAAAATGTTTTTTAACCTTATTTATATAAAGGAAATTATTAATTTATAGCTTAATGAACTTAAATTGATTCATACTAATCAATTTTAGATTAACCATTGGTTTTTAATGTTTAAAACTAATTGAAAATGTAAAGTATTAGCAGTAAAAGGCCAATCCTATCCACAAGATTACGGTGGGCCACCAAGAAGTCTTACTCACCCAATGCAAAGACAAAGACAGACGAACTCGGATAACAAAGTTGGAGACTTTGAGGCAATCAAAACAAACTCAAAAATGGCTTCTGTTTCATCTCTCATTCCCACAAAACCTCTCACTCTTCATCACCATAGCAAAAGACCCTTGTTTTTCAACACCACAACCACCAGAAAACGACAGTCCTTCAGGGTCCAAGCTGCAAAGCTTCCTGCTGGTGTATGTCATGTTCCTATGTTCGTAATTTACAGACCCTTTTATATCTGAATCTGATTTTAACCATCGAAGTATTGGTTTTTTTAACTTTTCAGGTGGAATTACCCAAAACTGAGCCTAAACTAGAAGCCCCTTTTCTGGGATTTACAAGGACTGCAGAGATATGGAATTCCAGAGCTTGTATGATTGGCCTTATTGGAACTTTCATTGTTGAATTGGTATGAAAATTTCCTTTGTGTTTGTATATAATATTTTTAATATAATTCTTGCTTTTGGTAATGGTGGTATTCTTCAGATAATAAACAAAGGGGTGCTTCAAGTAATTGGTGTGGATGTTGGTAAAGGTCTCGATCTTCCTCTCTGAAGACGAGTTTTGTTGAAGAGTACTGCATATCGATCATGCACTAGTCTCACAAGTGTATGTATTTGAACAAACAATATGGTTCTGGTTTTCTTCATAAATTCTGATTATATTTGATTTCACTTGTAACCAAAGACAGACAGAGATGGAGAAGAAATAATTATGATTGAAATTTATTGCAAATTTGTGAAATATCTCATGGATGATATACAAAGAAATGATCTTCAATGAAGGATTTATGAAACTTGGATGCCAAAATAAGGATTAAGATGGATACATATACTTCCTAACGTATCTCTACAAGAGTAACAGATTCATATTCAACTGCCTCTGCCCTTGGAGAAGGAAATTAAAGGGCTCTTCCAATTCTAGTGTCAATTACAGGCACTTTCTTGGAGGATTCTGAGAACTTCAATGCCTCACTTAATGACAAGCGGCCATTTCTCCACGTTGCCTCTGCCCATTTCTTCATTTTCTCTCCTTCACCCCATCTGTTTTCTTGAATACAAAGTACTTCTCCGTAACCTCCTACAAAGCAATCAAACGAATAAAAAATTACCAACCAGAATATAATGTCTGTGCATCTCTCATTCATCCCTGCTTAGAAAGGATAATACAGCCCCAGATATTTGGAATAGTGTAAACATTGCACCTCTCTTTCTGTCACCAGTTTAAGTGAAGCCTGAGTCATTATAGAACTTGGTGCTACGGCTATATCTAGTCTGTGAATTGGCTATACCGAATGTGAAGCACGAGAAGTAACAAATGCTACAAAAGATTTAACTGATAGATGGTCGTGGCTATAGGTATGCTCTTATATTCAGAGTGCATGATCCAACATACAATATCTTGCCTTAAAACATACCTCTAGCAAGGGAAATAATATCACTTCTACTTTCTGTTCCTGTTCTTTCATCACCTATGCAATCACAGAAGCAAAATTAGCAGTTGACTAGTCTGAGTATGAGCAGAAATAATCAACAAATGTTTTCCCTGCACCTTCAGGCTCAAGTGGTGGGGCCTTCAGCAGCTCTATTGCTCTCCTATAGAGTCCCTGTCAAAATGAATTGTGAAGTTAATGCAATGCTTCGAACAGGCTACAAAGACATATCATGACCTTTTTCCAAATTAGCAGTCATATGTTCCTTTAAAAGTATTGCTCGAGAACCCAAGTTAGCAAATTCTTTGGACAAAATGTGAAAAGAACAATGAGTGGATGGAGCAAAAAATGAGCTTAAATTTTGACTTTATTGGTAAATGACTGATTAGGATCGAGAAGAAAACATCCCGTTCAAACATTAAGAAGCACACATAATAAGGCAAAGGGCAACTAGCAATCACAATGATGAAGATAGAATAAGAAATTTAGATCATCATCCTATCCTTTTGGTGGTGTGAAGGCTCTAACCTCTTGTATTAAGAGTGAACTTGAACGTTCTTGAATTGCTTTACTCCGAAACATAAGTGCCAAGCAGGTTAAAACAATGCCAACTTTGGGATGACGAGAATCTGCACATCATCAATCAAATAACTGCTAGCCTTTCTTGATATATAGCCCACAAGTAAGAGTCATAGAATATGAAAAATCCCAAATTGCTTAAAACTAAAGAAGCTAAGTCATAGTAGCATACCAAAGTATTGTTCAGCTTTACTCAATCCCCTTGTCAATGTCTCCTCCGCATCACCGAAGTTCCTGGACAGATGTTAGCTATATATAGTACCTGGAGATCATAACTGGAAAGAAGCAGCCAGAGATGACACAAATAAATCTAAACTCACCCCATGTGTGCTTCCAGTTGTCCCAAGGCACAGTTAGCTGCCAGCAAAACTTCCTGTGTGTTCATATTACAAGCTGCTACGGCATGTATGTCAGAAAATTCATTTTTCTCACTCATCCTTTTAATAACCTTCCCATATAAATCCTTTGCTGATTGAAAATTCTGTGTGGCATGCAAGAATTCTCCATATGATAAAGCAGCAGTTCCTATATTGACAAAATTAGTGTAGACTTCAACTACTACATATATCCAACAAATGAAACAGATGCTCACCAACACAGGCTTTATTTTCCTGAAAACCTTGGAAATATGATTCAGCTGCAAACAAATAGTGGGCATTTAGTGTATAACCAAAAAAAGGGCAGCAACATAGAAATGCACAACAACAAAAAAAAGCAATATGTTTAACCTGATTCAAGATTTCCAAGCACGAGCTCAACCAGCCCCTTCACTGCTTTACCACGAGCATTTGCAGCATCAAAGTCTACACCACTGCTATTGAATTCTTCACTCTCCAAGATTTCCAAGCACTTATTTGCTAGCACTGATGAAGTATCATCCTATAGAGGGAGAAGCATCAGAAGATAAAGCTTTTTCTTGGCAAAACAGCAACATTCATAATTGTAAAATAGAAGAATGACCTGACTTGACGGACTTACCCGCCCCAACTCTAGATTGAGCCCAACAAGAGCTTCCATTGCAGCAACTATAAGATTAAAAAGTTCACTTCTAGTCAATATCCTTCTCAATACTGGAACTGAACAGATAGGAATTCACTGTAAATGCATGAATTATGGACAAAAGACAATTACCGACCTCTAACAAACAAAGAAGAAAGTTTCAAGTCCTGAACTTCGTGCAGTTTTCCCATAGCATCATCATAATTTCCTCTAAAAAGAAATACCAGATTAAGCAACACTAGAGTTTCCAATCCAACTAAAGACGAGATAAATAACAGAAAAGATCAAAACCTTCTAGATAATAAGCTAGACATAGCCAATAAGGCCATTCCCTTGGAATTTTGAGTAACAGTATCTTGGCTCTCACTAGAGTACGACAAAGAACACTGCTCCAAAACCAACATAGCTTGTGCATGTGATTCATCTATCCATATAATTACATTAAAAAAAAAAAGTGAACTTTCTAACAAATCCAATACCTTTAATCCAAAAAAGCAACAAGGGTAGCAGGCAAATCACATAAAAATGAAACCTGATTTCTGGGACCGGTCAAGGGAGAGTGCGTAGTCAATCATCTGAAGAGCAACTGGGTTTGCGGTTGCGCCATTGATTTCAGAGTGGAACAACCTCGAAGGTGGCGGTGACGCAGTCAGTGAGGAAGAATTGAGGGAGGTGGGCCCCAACTGGTACCTTCTAGAGACGTTGGTCGCTGCCGTCGATAGCTTTAAGAGAGAGCGAAGCATAGCCATGCCTCGTAAAATTGCTAGAACCCTGAAAAATGGGTTTAGACTTCTACTTCTACCTATTTCAGCTTGAGGGAAGAAAAGACTGTGAAATCAACGGAAACAGGTGAACGACACGTCGTTTCCAACTTATAGTTAATAAAAATAACTGGAAGTTAAGTTATTGTTAACGTAAATTCTTATATATAATTGTTAAATACTGTATTTTTATCCTATGTGAATTTTATTATTTAATAAATTAAAATTAAACGCTATAAAATAATTTTCAAATGAAATATATAAAAGAGTATATAATTATTTTTAAGATTTTTTATATTTTTAACTTATTAAATAATAAAATATAACAATTACTTTATAAAAATATTAGTCTGGCGTAGTTCGTCACGTGACCTTACTTTGATCATATGAAAAGTATATGCTTCATGGTCTCCAACGTTGAGGGAACTTCGTGTTTGGTTCTGTTTCTTTCTTTTGTAACAATATAGTATTGGTACAGAGATCAGAAATGGAGAAAGAAAACCCCTTTTAGAAGTAATGGATATATGCCCAATCCCCTGTGTACTGTTATGAAAGAGTAAAGAGAAGAAGAGAGATTAAAAGAAAAGCCAAAAGGCGCACTTTCGCATGTTTCACTAACCGTTTCACTTGTGGCGCCATGTTTGGAAGCCACTGCCTTAGTTGCTCACCACATGTAACCCCACGACCCCCTCTCACATACACAAACACACGTATATATATATATATAAGCATCCGAGAGCAGGAGAGTACATCTGCGAAAATGTCAAATTCAGGATTCATCTGTTTTCTTCTCTACCTGTTGGTCTCAGTATGCACAGCAAGTATTCATCATTCTTGTCTTAAAAACTCTTTTTTCCTTTTTGGTTTGTTAAGATATGTGTTTATGTGTAGATCAGATTACTGACTTTTGATGTTTGTGGATATCTGATGGATTCTGCAGATGGGGAGCAACTCATAATAGTGAACAACTGCAATGAAAGTGTATGGCCTGGACTACTTGGAAGTGCTGGGAATCCAACACCAAAAGATGGTGGTTTCCACCTTGGAAGTGGAGAGGAATTAGTAATTGACGTGCCTCAGAAGTGGTCAGGAAGGATATGGGGTAGGCAGGGATGCAGTTTTGACCAGAACGGAAAAGGCTCGTGTGACACTGGAGATTGTTCCGGTTTACTTTGTTGTCAAGGCACTGGTGGTACACCTCCGGCAACAGTAGTTGAAATGACCCTTGGATCATCCAGTTCACCTCTGCATTACTACGATGTTAGCTTGGTTGACGGATTTAATTTGCCAGTTTCTATGCATCCAGTTGGGGGTGGAATAGGATGTAGCATAGCATCCTGTGAAGTGGATCTGAATGTCTGTTGCCCATCTGCTTTGGAAGTGAAGAAAGATGGGAAAGTTGTGGGGTGTAAAAGTGCTTGCTTGGCTATGCAATCTGCTAAGAACTGTTGTACTGGGGAATATGCTAACCCCAGAACCTGCAAGCCTACCCTATTTGCTAATCTTTTCAAGGCCATATGTCCAAAGGCTTATAGTTATGCTTTTGATGATTCTTCCAGTCTTAACAGATGCAGAGCTTCGCGGTACGTGATCACTTTTTGCCCACCTCCGTTTTGAGGTACCAAGTATACTGGTTCTTCAAGGAAAGTGGAGCAAAACTGGTATAAAATGTCATTAGTTGATATCTTCTTACAAGGAGTTTATGATGTTACCTCATTGTATCTTTGTAGCTTCTCTCGGTCAGAAAGCTAGTAAATGTCTTAAAAGATAGAAGATGAAATGAATTACACTATTTCATTCGCCTCAGAGTCTCGTATACTTCAATAAGGAAATTACCAGCTAAAGTTTCACATGAAGAACTAAGCACACATTGGTAAATTCGAAATGGAGAAAAGATCCCTTGTTATAAATACATGGTCGAGATTGAAAATAGCTTAACTGAGAACTCATGTAAATCAGCTCAGTAAAAGATTCAAAACCTGGGATGGTAAATATTATACATCAGCTAAAAGCTGACATGTAAAAACTGCCTACTCAAAGTACTTTAATGGGATGCATTTTGTTGTTCGGCATTTGATGTATCTTGGACATTTCCAGTCTCTGGTGGAGGACCTGATCCTAACAAGAGAGGAGGAGCCTGCTTCTTCTCAGTGGTGGTATTTGGATTTGCAGCCCATGCCCGAAGAGGGGGTTCGAAAAGCCTGCCAGCAACATCAGGTGGTGGTGCATCTTCTCCAGGAAGAACAAGAAGCCCTTTCTCTCGTAGGGAGGATGGTTCATTATAGCAGGCCTTCCATATGGAGTCTACCAACAGTCTCTCCTCTCTAGCTGCCCCCAAATCTTCAGATGACATCATGCTGATACCATTAATCCGTTCTTCAAGTAGTTGCTTCAATTTTGGGTCTTCCTCACTCAATCTGCCAGCATTCCCTTCTGTGTTATCTTGAGCAAGCTCAAGAAGGCCCCGAAGGGCAGCCTCCCGCACCTCTGCATCCTCACTCGACGCAAGATGCAGCATAATGCGTGGGAATCCTAGGTCAGTCACAACACTGCAATCTGACCTATTCTCGTGCAGTAGGTAATGGATCAAGTTCAAGGCTTTCCTGCAAAAGATTTGGCCCATAAGAAAGCATCAAAAGAGGAGCTATATGAAGAGTATATTATGGTGAAATAGCAGTTTACCATTGAAAAACTGGCATCAATCAGAATTCCTTAAAGTTCAGACTTAAAGCCCTTTTCTAAGTGCCTAAATTCACTATACTGCTGATGATTACATATAACCAAATGTTATTACAGTATTACCTTTGGAATCTCACATTCTCAGATCCTAAAGCATCTTTCAAGGCTGCATAACCATTTGCCAGACGAAATGCAGTAACACCTAGCTTGTTGTGCCGGATTAAAGCTGAGATAAGTGGAAATAATTCCTCATAAACATCTTTTTCAAAAGATAGGAACATCAAAAATCCATCATCAGAGATTCAGTACAACGATACTTACAAGATATTGCACCAAGTGCCTTGGTTCGGACAGTCATATCAGGGTCTGATGTGAAATTACTCAGTAAAGGCTCTAAGCCATTTGCTTCCATAACCAGTTGCTGACTCCGAGGATTATTCTGGACGATGGTGGTTACTACCTCAGCAGCCTTTGCTCGAATGTTAGAATGAGAGTTCTTCAGATAACCAAGGAGAGGGACCAAACCACCAATTGAATGAAGATCTGTCATTAAAGCATAATTAGCCGAATAAACTAAGAAAAATTGATTTGATGAAAGAATGAAATAAGCATAATATCAACATATTCTCCATAGATTAGATCTATGGAAAATATGAAAAAAAAAAAGGAGAGGAAAACTTCACTACCACACAAACATCGACTGCATCAAGCCATTCTGAAAAGAAAATTGTTTGTGAAATGCAGAGAACATAAAGTGCATACCGATCTTGCAATGATCGTACAAACAACAAAACTAAATAACAAAAGCTTGAACAAGTTAAAGATGGTAATGGAGCATAAATTCTCAAAATTTATGGATAGAAACTTACCATTTGCCATGTCAATGGACTCAACATGCTCCTGTAGCTCATCCAACATATCTGCCAATTGCAAAAACGAATAACAAAATTAAGAAACAACGTTAGTAGTAGAGGACAAAAATGCTCTGCTAGGGAACCAAGAAGCCTGGATAGGTACCTTCAATGTCTGCAGGAGTAACCCCCTGAGCTTCCAAAACGTGTTCTGGGGCTTGCATGACAAGAGTTATCTCCTTCATGCGCTTAATGACATCAACAGTCTGCGCTTGCATAGCCTCCATAAACCATTTTCGATCCTCCTCGCTAAAATAAAATGAGCAAATCAACTTAAATTAAAACAGTACAAGAACATCAAATCACGATCTTCAACTAAACGAAAAACCCAACTTAAGAGACTTTTGCTTGCTAGCTTCTCCAATATTTTAGGATTCATGAACACAAGTGAAAAAACCAACCCATCAGTGCATCAAAAAGAGAAAGTCAAGGTATTTACCTGAGATTGCGAGTCTGTTGAGTCCCATCAGAATGTGCAAGACTCCATTTAAGCAATCCCTCCCAGTTAGGTCCATCTTTGGCCATAACAACAGCTTCAAGATCACACAACACAACCAAAACAACCCAGAACGATAAACCAATAGAATTCAACAAAAGCTTTTATGATAAATAATAAAAAATGAAGCTTTTTCGATGAGGATATATATAAAACCAGAAACACAACTCGCGAAATATCGACAGAGTTCGGGATTGTACGAGAATGGGTCTGGACTAAAACTGAGAAGAGGTAGGAAGGCGACCGCCTTGGAAACTTTCTTTTGGTAGTGAGGCTTGTTGGGCCAAAAACCAACCTCCTAACCTGACCCATTCATATGTACTTGAGCTTCTCATTGGTGTCTTAATTGGGCATACAAGTTTTTCCTTGGGTTAGCTTTGTGACTCATGTAAAAGTGGCCCTGGTCAGACTTAGGTCCATGAATGTTGGAAGTCCATCAACATTTTGTGTATAATATATTGAAATATAAAAATAAAATAATTATAACAATCTGTAATTTTTAAAAAGGTTTTTATGAAATGTATGATAAGAATACATTAAAAATGAAAATTTTTAAATGCATTAAAACTATGAAATTATGTGCTTAAATTCTCATTTGAGTGGAAAAAAGTGTTATTCACAAATGTATAATTCCATATAAACTATATTTAGAAAAAAGAAAGGTTCAAGACCCCTTGTTGAGGAATAAAAACAAGAGAAATTATTGCAAAAATAATTAAAGGGATATAAATTATTAAAATAAGAGATTTATATATTTTTATATAGTAAAAAGAAAAATTTTGTAATAATTTTTTATAAAATGACTAATAATAATTACGATGTTAATTAAAAAATCTCAAGTTTGAGTCAATTTTGAAATTATAGTTTGAACTTAAAAAATAGTAATTAAATACTCAAATTTTCAACTTTTTACAATTCTAACCCGACGTTATTATTTGTGTTAAAGTTATTGACGTGACTTACCACGTAAGACAGAAACCTTAAACACTTATATGCATCAAACTTAATTAAGTTTAATTAATCTACGTTATTTTGAGATTGAAATCTCTAAAATAAACTCAGTTGCCTAAATCGCTAAAATTGAAAACTCTAAACTAATTCGTTCTTGCGTAGAAAGAAAGAAGGCCTAGGGTGGCAAATTAGAATTTTATTTAGATTATTAGAAACTATATTATCGTCATTTCGCACTAGCATGATAGAGTGTTATTGAAATTGAAAACCTTAAATCAATTCATTCTCATACAAAAAAAAGAAAGAGAGCTTAAAGTGACAAATTGAGATTTCATTTAGATTGTTAAGAGCTGTGTCCTTATCATTTAGCATTAGTATGGAAAAATGTCATTGTTGTCTCGCATTGAAAGAGTTTGATAAAAGGATTTTAATTCTAAAATGATGTAGTTTAGTTAAACTTAATTAAGTTTAATGTGTATAAATGTTTAACATTTTTTTCCTTACGTAACAAATCATATTAGTAATGTTAACGTCGGGTTAAAATCAAAAAATTTAAAATTTAAATATTTAATTACTTTTTTTTTAATTTCGGCTATATTAAAAAGGTCATAGTTTGTCTTTTGAATTCATGCAAAACGTGGTTTTGACTTTTTGAGTTGTATTAGGTGCCTTTGCTTGACTGTCAAACAAATGGAAGCCCACGTTTTATCGGAT
>JAOQMS010000005.1:45327683-45369285 GCA_027563885.1 Erythroxylum longipes | reverse complement strand
GATCCTAACAAAGACCCTGCAACATTCAACCTTTTCGATCCCATCGAAAGAAACACAATTGGCGTTCCTTCTGGCGGTTGGGTGGTGATACGGTTCCAAGCAGACAACCCTGGTGAGTAATATATTTTTACGGTTCCAACTTAAGTTATTGACAAGATGACAAAATTGACTTCCGCTTTTGCCCGAGTTAACCAGGTCATCGGTGAGTTACGAGTTGACCATAGTTCGCCTGGGTTAAGTTACTAGTTTATTATAGTCGGTCAAGCAGGCTATGCGTAAGCCCGTTTAAAACGACATCATTTTGAAAATTTTTCTTAAAAAATAAATCGTAGGTCAAGCTGAGCTGCCCATAGCCTATGGTCGAGTCAGGTAATGGGCCACCGCAGCCCGATCCCGACCCATTGTCATTCTTAGTTAAACTAAATTAATACTTTTAATATATTAATAAAATAATACTAAAAACTTCTTGTATGTGTGTATATATATAATCTTATTCATATCATAATTCATAATTCATTAAAACTTAAGTATGTATAATTAGTTGTGATATTTTTCTAAAAATTTGACTATATTATAATACATTTTTGAATAAAATTTAAATATATTTAAATTCTTATCTTTAATTTTTATTGCATCTAAAGTTTTCCGATAGAATTAAGCGAATATTTACAATAAATGGTTACACTCAATTATTCATATTCAATTAATTACATTAGTAAATTCTTAATGAATTTTTAATCAACTACTTTTTAAAATAATAAATCTTAATTTATTAATGGACTGATATCTCTTTTAAATAATAAATTTTATATGGTATCTAAATATCCAACAACTTTACTCTATGTATAACTATTATAGCGATGACAATCGGCTAACTCATGAGCCTAGATTCAGATATTTTTAATGGGCTGACTCATGACCTAAATCGACCTAAGGCTTAACTATTCTAAACAAAACAAAATTGTTTGGTTAGAAAAATTAAATTTTGGGTACGCCTAATCAGAATAACTTAAGTCAAACTTAATTAAAAAAAGATATTATTTTACACTTTTAATTTTTAAAATTTATTTTTAAAAAATTGGTGGGCAGGCTGACCGGCCGGCTCATTGTTATCCTTAAATCATATATGTACCTGAGTTGGCATTGAATTTTTTTATTATTGTGATTATACTAAATAATTATGAAATTGATGACACAGGAGTATGGTTAATGCATTGCCACTTCGATGTTCATCTGAGTTGGGGCTTGAGAATGGCTTGGATCGTTCTGGACGGACACCTTCCAAATCAGAAGTTGCTTCCTCCTCCGCCTGATCTTCCCAAGTGTTGAGTTTCACAAAATTTATATATTTCCAGGCTCTGTTGAATCCGGGACTCTCTGTTTCTTTCCTTTTTATTTTTTTTTTGTTTTGGTTTGAATTATATATGTTTCTTTGAGCCAAAAGCCTCGAACTCTGTGTCTTTCCCATTCTATAATTATTAGACTACACAACGGTTTATAAGAAAACGGTGTTTTTGTAACCTGAAAACTCCCGATTTAGCTATGAACGATGGATACCTCAAAACGATCTGAATATGCACAGGATGATTGCGATTCAATTGATCAAGATGGACACCCTTCTAAAAAAGTTCGAATCAGGAGGAGAGACGAAGACCCTCCATCAAGTTCAAAACTGACTTATAGCACTGCAGTGCTCCGGGGACTGATGGGAGTTCCTGAGACTGAGAAACTCGCATGGCCAGCTGAAGATCCAGTAGACATTGAGGAAGGTGATATTAGGCCTATGACGGGATAATTAAGGGCGGGGATTGAACTCTCCCAAACATTTAATTAAAGATAGACTAGACAAACAATGGGCACAAGTCGTCGTCGTAAAACTTCTGGGCCGAAGGATAGGGCATCGGATTTTATGCCATCGACTGAAAACAATGTGGCAACCGCATGGCCCCATGAAGGTTGTCGACTTAGACTACGATTACTTTCTGGTGAACTTCATTTAAGAGGAAGATTATATCAAGGCATTAACCAATAGCCCTTGGGTCATCTTCGGACATGCTCTATCTGTACAACGATGGCTCCCTTCCTTCCGCCCGTCGTAAGGAACTGTCACACTAGCAATGGTTTGGGTTTGGTTCTTGAAACTTCCTATAGCTCGCTACCATCCGATGATCCTTTCAGTCCTGGGTAATCTAGTAGGCCAAACCATCAAAATCGATGAAGCTACCAAAACTACTCAAAGGGGCAAATTCGCAAGAGTTGCAGTCGACATAGATCTAAGCGTACCTTTATGTCCTTCAGTGGAACTCGATGGCGAAACGATCATGGTGGCTTATGAAGGATTGACCCAGATATGCTTCCGTTGTGGAATGGTAGGTCATGAAGCCGGGATATGCCCGGCTAGACCACAAACCATACAGCCCACTAGAAACAGCCGACCCACAGCCCAACCGACGAGCAGGAAGAGGCGACAGTTCCGGACGGTGTACCAATAGAAGTGCAATGTGATCCCCAACGTCTTTGGCCCTTGGATCTAGGTACAACGGCCATATTCGGGCAATAGTAAAACCCAGCAGTCTCCGCACAACATACGTCAAACTAGTGTTGTCAATCGCATAGTGGCTCAAGGTTTGCAGCATTGTCAAAGCAGGGAAGCAGGAAGCTCATGACTACCTCACCGACACTCTCACCTAGACCTCCGCCCTCTCCCGAGACAAGTCATAGGCTTAATTTGGACTCTTTAATTAAAGACGCAAAGAAGAAGGGACGTGGGCTACCGTCAACATTGTATGGACCCAAGAAGAATTCAAAATGAACACTTAAAGGCAAGGCCGTGGGCCTACAGGTCAAAGGCAACTTTGGTAAAGACAATTCCAATGTGAAGGCTTTAAGTCCAATGTTACCCATCCAGCTCCAACCCACCGCCACTGATCAACATAAAGCAATGATCCTCAATTCTCACCGCGATGTTTTATGTGATAGGACCGAACCAGAGGGGAGGGAATTGACCATGGGGGAACAAGGCCAACCTATGGAAGGTATTGAGGAGCTTGCAGATCAATGTAGATTCACTGGGACATACTTCATTTTACTTCCCTCCGAGCCCCCCGATCGGAAGGCAGGTGAGTCCATTATAGAGGACATTTCGAGTGAGCAGGGATCTGTCGAAGAGATAGTGCCACAGTCTCCTGACAGAGACAGTAATATTGCGTCGGATTCTAGCTACCTCTCGGTCTTAGGTGGTTTTCATTTTATTTGACATCTTATTATGTCTATACTCATATGGAATTGTCAAGGTGCTGAGGGGGAACGATTTCAAGCGATCTTACGGAGTTATCTTCGTAAGTATCGAACAAGGATACTGGTGCTAGTTAAAACTAAGATTAATGGAAGACGAGCTCAAGCTGTCATCTGCAAACAGGGATTTGATTATTCCTTCCGAGTTGAAGCCGAAGGCTTTACCGGTGGGATTTGGTTATTATGGAAGAAGGAGTTTGATGTCTCGGTAGCAATAGCACATAAACAACTCATACATGCCAAAATCAAGTATAGTTCTTTCTCCTTCGAATTCTCTGCTATTTATGCCAGTCCCCAACTGCCAAACCAAAAATTCCTCTAGCCTCTTTTGCGAGGGATAGGAAGCTCCAGTAATCGCCTTTGGATTTTTGGTGGGCATTTCAACGCTAAATTGAATATTGCTGATAAAAGGGATGGTTCCCCAAACACTTTGGTAGTTAGTAAAGCTTTTAATGAATGGGTCCATGAGTGTGGATTGCATGATTTGGGATAAGTTGGCTCGCGATTTACTTGGAGGCGAGGCAATATCCAAGCTAGGTTAGATAGAGTATTTGGTTCATCATCTTGGTTGGAAGTATTTCCTCATACAGTTAACCACCATTTACCTTTTTTGGGCTCCGACCATAGGCCAATGTTGGTTCACTTTGTCCGACCAAGCTCGCGCGACATAGGTTAACCAATGTTTCGATTCCAATTTGCATGGCTCGCTCATGAGGCATTTCCCACTTTAGTCGCTGAGAATTGGCTTGCTAACGAAGCGACATTTACTAAATCTTTAACCAAGTTTTCAAGCCAACTCACGTAATGGAATAAATCAATCTTTGGCAATATATTCCATCGTAAAAAAAGATTGCTAGCTCGTTTGGAAGGCATACAGAGGGCAATGAAGAATGATGATTCTGATTCATTATTGGCCCTAGCGGACAAGCTGAGCGGAGAACTAGTTCAAGTACTGTGTGAGAAAGAACTCTTTTGGCATCAGAAAGCCAGGTGATATTGGTTGTCACAGGGTGATCGCAATATTTTATATTATCACACGGTCACTATCTCCAAACGAAAGAAGTTGACAATAGTGCGGTTATTTGATAATAATGGAAATGAAATCGATGATGCAATGCAGATGCGCAATATAGCTAGGAATTATTTTACTTAAGTGTATACTGTAGAAGAAGATCAACCATAGCGCTTACACAGTTTTGGAGCCTTTCCTCGTCTAACAGAGACGTAACTCCATGAACTCGAAAAACTAGTCCACGTAACCGAAATCGAAACAGTGATTTTTGATATAAATTCAAATAAAGCACCAGGGGTTGATGGTTTTACAGTGTTATTTTTCCAGAATCAATGGGGTAACGTAGGTCAAGAGGTGGTGACTTTTATTCAGAGAATTTTCCGAAATGAAGACTGGGAACAGGACTTGAATCAAACTATTCTAGTACCGATTCCCAAAGTCTCGTCCCCAAAGTATATTACCCAATTTAGACCTATTAGTCTCTGTTCAGTGATGTACAAGACCATTTCAAAAGTGATAGTCAATCAATTGAAGCCACACCTCGTTGCCTTAGTGGCGAATACCCAATGCAACTTTATTCTTGGACGACACATAATCAATAAAATTATCATTGCTGAGGAGATCATACATTCGATGAGAAAGAAGAAAAGGAAGTCTGGGTATTTTGCTCTAAAAGTGGATTTGGAAAAAGCCTATGATTGCCTGAACTGGGACTTTATAAATGACACACTCCAAGAACTCAGAATTCCAAATACTTTACTCAGTGTCATTATGAAATGTGTTTTTACGGTCTCAATGCAAGTTGCGTGAAATGGCAATTTATTTGATCCATTTATACCTTCAAGGGGTATTCGACAAGGCGATCCGCTCTCTCCTTACCTCTTCGTACTCTGCATGGAACGTTTGGGCCACCTTATATCCCATGCAGTGGGCCAAGGAATGTGGAAACCGTTAAAGTGGAGTAGGACGGGGCCTTCCATTTCTCATCTAGTTTTTGCCGATGACCTCATCCAGCTTAGCGAAGTAACGTATACTCAGGTGGCGGGGGTATCGAGAATCTTGGAGAAATTTTGCAAAGTGTCAGAACAGAAGGTGAACAACACTAAGAGCCATATTTTTTTCTCTAAGAATGTTCCTCTGAAACAAGCGCGTAAGTTAGCCAAGCGTTACAGATTCAATGCATGGCTAATTTGGATAAATATCTAGGCGCACCTTTGATCCATGAGTAAACAACGAGAAATACTTATCAGTACATCCTAGATAGTGCCCAATAAAAGCTAGCTGGGTGGCGTGCACGAGCGTTATCCATGGCGAGGTGAATCATATTAACATAATCAGTGATCTCTTCCCTGCCTATATATACGATGCAAACTATAAGGTTGCCACGAAAACTATGTGATGACTTGGAAAATAATGAGGACTTTCATCTGGGGTTCGCAAGATAGGCAGTGAAAACCACACTTAATAAACTGGGAGGCCGTTTGTCGCCCAAAGAAAGCAGGGGGACTTGGGATCAAATGCATTAGAGCTACCAATGATGCACTACTTACTAAGTTGGGATGAGAATTGCTCACTAAGCCCTCAACGCTGTGGGTACAAGTCTTTAGAGCAAAATATTAGCTAGATGTTCACTATATCCCTCACACACTGCATAAGCAAGGGGCTTCGATAATTTGGCAGGAAATTTCAGCTACGTGGGGTTATATCCGCTAAGGAATCAAATGGAAGTTAGGAAATGGCAATCAGATATTTTTTTGGCTTGACCATTGGATAGAAAATTGGGGTCCATTAGTAATTGAGACAACATCCCCCCTTCCTGACAGTTTGATGCATACGAAAGTTACAGAGTATGTGGATGAGGATGGCAACTGGAAATGGAATTTGTTCCAGAGCTATCTCCCATCTACAGTTTGTTCGGCTATTACAACAATTCGGCCTCCATCAGTTGAAGTGGGAGAGGACCGAGTTGTGTGGGGCCTAGGAAAATCTGGTGGCTTCACGGTGGCATCTGCTTATGAATTATTTGTAGATTTAGCTCTGGCGGTCCAAAATCCAATATGGATTGTGA
Organism: Erythroxylum longipes; assembly: GCA_027563885.1. Taxonomy (NCBI): domain Eukaryota; kingdom Viridiplantae; phylum Streptophyta; class Magnoliopsida; order Malpighiales; family Erythroxylaceae; genus Erythroxylum; species Erythroxylum longipes. Next base: position 45,362,911 of record JAOQMS010000005.1, on the reverse strand, counting down.
CACAAAAATGGTCAGGTCCACAACGGATTCAATCATTTATGTTGATACTAGCCAAAAAGAAGTTGCTGACTAATCAATAACGTGTCGTAGACATATGGCAACGGATGGCAGGTGTCAGTTCTGTGGTCAAGAAGAGACAACCTTGCATGCACTTCGGGATTGTACGCGGGTGAAAGCTTTTTGGCATAAATTTCCTCCCGAGGTGATTGATTCTGATTTCTTTCAACAGGACGAGGCGACGTGGTTGCGATCCAATCTTAATAAACCAGTTCAAATGCAGATGGGGAAGTGGGCCTTAATATATGGTGTTTGTTGCTAGTATTTATGGCAATGGCAGAACAGGAGTCTTTTTGAAGCTAGTTTTGCTTGGCCAGAAGTAGGACATTGCATCGTCTTAGACTATGTAAACTGGATCGTGAAAGCACAAGTAGTGGCTGGTCGAGTTATTAAAGCAACGGGTTTGCCTGTAGGTCACTTTGTGAGTTGGAACCCACCGCAAGAGGGTCGGATAAAATTAAATACAGATGGAGTGGTTCAACACGGGTCTTCTATTGGTACTGCTGGGAGTTTAATTTGGAACTACACTGGACAATAGTATGGCGGATTCTTGAATAATATTGGAGAATGCTCGCCCTTGAATGCTGGATTTAGGGGATGCATGATGGGCTTATATTGACTTAGGACCTTGGTTTCATATTGCCGAGCCATGCGATAATGTTGTCATTTCTATTTCTTTCTTTCCTTTTTATTAATAAGAAAATGGTGTTTATAAAACTATGAGAGTCCCTCACTTAAATTGCAGAATTGAGAGTATAAATTTTCATATAGGAGGAGAAGAAAATTATTATGTGGTCCACGAATTATGATCACTTATAACTTACGAGCTATTGAATTATAGTGTGGTCTCGGTTTATAATCATTGTTAACTCATAAATATAATGGAATTTGATAGATTTGGAGATCTATAAATAAGTTCGTATGCTTATAGATTTTCATAGTTTTATAATGAATATAAGAAAAATGAATTATTTTATGTTAAAATATATTTTATAGATAAAATTGAACAATTAAATATATTAAGTTTAAAATAAATTTATGCACTGTGAATACAGAATATTTTGATAATGAATGTCACTTTCTAATAAAATTTCTAATTAAATATAAGAAATTAGTTATTTACATGTCATATTTAAATAATCTAAGTTTAAATAAAATTAATAGTTCTCAAACTAAAAATTTCTATCCTTTTTACATATTTAATAATTTGCATACTTGATAAATAATAACTATTCACATGTTTGATAACTAATAACTATCTTACTTCAAAATTTTTATTAATTTTTTAATACCTCTTTTGAAAAAATTATAAAAAATTAATCAATATTGATCACTATTTGATAATATGTAATTAATAAAAATTATAAAATTTATTTGTCAATAAATATGATATAAATAAAAAATTATAACAATAATTTAAACTTTTTTCTCTTTTACATGAAATTATAAAAAATCATACTTTCTTCAATTATAGAGATATATATTATATTTATAAATGTATAAGAATCATTATTTAGTTTAATCCAAGAATTATGTTGCGTATGTTGGTTTATACCCTACGGCCAATCAATAGATTGTAGTTTTGTGACAAAATAATTTAAAGTGATTCTTTATTTTGCATAAATTTAGATGTATATGATAAAGTTCATGAGATAAATATATATTATGAATGAAATTATAATAAAATTATAATTATGAGATTCATATGGTATTATGTATATCCCTAAATTGTTCTTAGTCATTTTTTATTAAGACTGAACATAAATAGAACATAAAAAGACTACACACGTTATGTTTTTCCTTATGAAGGAAGTAGTCGATCTCATAAGTTAAAGTATGAAGATACTTAAACAAAAGTGTGGGTGTTTGTTAGAGAATAAATTCACTAAGCTTACCTGATATGAGAAATCCATTTGAAACATTACTTGCATGTCTGTGGAAATTCTTATTATGATTGATTATATAAGTGATCATTTGACTTGAGGTCTCTAAATTTATCTTGTATAGGGATTGCTATATTTTTATACTACTTATGACTTATTATAATCATAGGTCGTTCAGTCAGTAGTCATTAGATGTAGAATGTATATAGAGGTAGTTAAGTAATCAAGATGAGATTCATCCCCCTAAAGTAATTAGGGATAATGTTCTATTGTTCTCGATTAGTATTAATTTGAAAAATTATTGGCTAGCGTAGAATAATGCTCTGTAAATAATTTACAAATATCATTAATTGAATTGATAGCTAATAACAGATAACTAATATGATTAAACTTAAAACATAATAGACATTAACTTCATGTTCTATGTCTAATCGAAATATTGTATGATGAAATGATTGAATTATATGAAAAAAATTATACATGGAAAGGTTGGTCAAAACTACTTTGACATTCCTAAATATTTGGGTAGTCTTAATATGTTGCTAGACGTCAATCTTGATGTATGAATATAAATTGTTTAATCGAAGAATTAAAGATAAATTAAAAGGAGTTTTAATTTATTTAATTTTAATTATGACTTAGAATTTTATTTATAATCATTGTCAATATATTTGAGAACCTAATGAGTTTCACATAAAGAATAGGTTCAAGAAAGCAAAGATATATTAATGATCAAGTTGAACTTGATTATAAAGTTTGAGAAACTTTATGATTAAATATGAGATATTCAATCAATAAACATTAATATGAGATATTACATATTAGGTCTAATTTTAGCATAATTAATATTTAATTAGAATTATTTGTAATTCTAATTAAAGTTAAATTGAAATTAGAATTTAATTTCAATTAAATTACTAAAATGTCCTAAACTTATTATAAATAAATTTAAGTTCTAACAGACTAACACTTCTTGCTTAACTCTTGCTGTATAAGTTACAAAGTTCTCTCAACCTATTCTATAAATATTGTTAAAGATTGGAACATTTGTGTGGTTATGATAGATAAGATGGATCAATTTCAAAAATAATTCAAGAGATACAACAGAATATGATCAAGCTTTGGAATAAGGTACGAATTAAAATTCACGCTTTATTATGATTTAGTTGTTAATCATTTTATAGAATTAAAGTGTCTTAGTTTTTAAGAAATCAAAATATAAAAAAATTTAGTAATTATTCCGCTGCAGTCAGAATTGGATCCCGTCCTAACATCCCAACAACATGTATAATTATTATTTATAATTTCAAAATATTTTCGAAGTAAAATATATTGTATTATAAAATTAAAAAGAACCCATTTTAAAAAATCTAACACCTGCTCATAAAGCAATAAATGTAGCAACCACTTAAAATGGTTTACATATATCAAACTTAATAGTTATAACAATTTTATCATAATTAATTTTTTTAATAATTATGATAATTTTCTTATAAGACATTATAAATATTTATATTATACTTTAATTTTTATAATATATGTTAATTTACTTTCACAATGTTTCATACATGCATGTTTTTATAATTTTTGTTTTTTTAATTCTTTTGTACATTAATACGTTAAGATCAATAAGGAAATTAACTCTTTTAAATTTTATATAATTAAATTTATGCATGCTCAATATTATTCATATTCAGTAACGGCAATGAGTCAAGCTGGGACTGAGCTCGCTCAGGCCTAAGCTCGACCAACAACTTCTGTACGGGTCCAAGCCTAACCTGACCTATTATTTTTATTTTTTAAATTAAAAAATGAAAAAACGACATCATTTTTTTTTAAGCGACAACATTTTTGTTATAAGTTTTGGGCCTTAGGTCGGGCTGCGCTTAGGCAACTTGACCCTGAGCCCTGCCCGAGCCTCTATCAACACCAGCCTAGTCTATTGCCCATGTGGGCCAAACTCAGGCCTGAACCCAAATGTCATTTCTGTTTCTATATGTATTGTATAGATATAAAATATGAAATAAAGAAGTTTGAATGCATTAATATCACACACGATACTCTTCGGCTTTATATGTGTATGGATATTAACAAATATATTTATTTTTGAATATTACTTACAAATATGTTTCTATTAAATAACTTTAAAATGAATATAAATTAATATATAAAACACGTTTAAACTTAAATTTACTTCTTAACAATCCATATTATCTTTTTTATTTTTATATTATGCATTAATTTTTAATAATTTACAAGCTTGAAGTTTAATTATTTTAAATAGTGCATGCACCTAGAATAGTGACCTTCTTATAAATGCAATTATTTTTAGTTATTAACTCCTATAATATATATATATACTCATATTAAACATCTAAAAATAAATATAATTTATATTAATTTAAAATATATCCACTTGATTTATATTATTAGGATAACATAAAAATTTTATAATTTTATTTATAAAATACAAACATTTAAGCTATGTTTTTTATAAAATAAATTTTAAAGAAAGAATCAAGCCTCTTTGGTTAAATACAAACTGAAAAATCTAGCCTTTCTTTAAATGTACATATAAATTTTACGAATTGCGTGTATCATAAAAGAACTTCTTATATGATTTATAAATTATTATAAATTTTTGAAAAATATTATGTATTTATAAATATTTTTCAATTTATCAAAATATTATGGCTACATTTTTCTCTTTAAAAGAAAGAAAAAGAAGTACACAGGAGATCGATTTTATCAGTACAGGAGATTGTCTTACGTCAACATCTGTTTGAGACAAAGCCAAGTCGGGTATGACTACATAGAAGACATTGTACATTAAGAAATTAACAACCATGTTCGTAAGTGCAGAGGTAAACATCAGAAGCTGTTAAAGATTTCTACAATTAAACAACCGACACCTAACAATAATTCGTAGCACCACACTGATGTTTTGCCTTTATTAGCAAGCATAAACCATGTAGGAGGTTTAAGTTGAACCCTTTCCTTCTCTACTACCAAGCCCTCGAAACCAACCTGATACTTTGCAATGAATATCTCCACTTTTTGATTACAATGAATGTTTTAAAAATCGGGTTGAAAGTTAAACGAATAAGATAATAAATTTCAGAATTAAAATTTTATCAGTATTAGATCGTTATAAAATCGGTTAAATATTAAATAAAATTAAAGAATTTAAAATATGATTGAAGAAAATTATTTTTCCCCATCAAATAAGTTAAAGTTTAATTAAAAAATTCATTGTTAAATGAAAATTAATTAATTTATTTTGGTTTATAAAAACTGATTAATATTATAAAAATTAATTGATTAATTAATAACTCAATTTTTAATAACAAAGATTATTAAAGTAAATTAAATTGAAGAGTTAGAATTGAACTAAAAAATTAATCAATTTAAGGTTTTTATAGTTGAACCGACCAAACCAGTTCAATTTTTTAACAATTGATTATAATATCATTTTTTAAAATATGGTAATTCCTCTTTTTATTAGGGAGTGTTCCAAATAACTAAATATGGTAATTCACGTTTTGATTATCTTATGATGCACCAATCATCATTTTGGTATAAAAAGTTTCCAATTTATAGTTGATTGTATAAATTTAGCATAATATTATGAAGAGTACTTGAAAAAAATTTAAAACAAAATAATTTTGTATTGAATACGTAAAAAGATTCATTTATAAAATAATAGTTTATAAATAAAAGTAATAATTAAGAGATTATTTATAATTAATTACTTAATTATTTTAACAATATTATGCAATTAACTTAATATCCTAAGTAGTTCTATAATAAACATATTTTAGGAACTACTACTCTATGTTTGTGTTATAGGAATGTGTCAAACATGCATGTTCCATCTCATCTTATGTTTAGGTCTTGAGATAATCTAAGAATGTCGCGGTCTGATATTCTAACTTCTAAAAGGTTAACACGACAAGAAGTGGCAGTTTGGGGACTTGAAGATAAAACCGTTAAGAGTTGGAATAAGATAAGATTGTATAACTTGAACATCACTCTAAAATTAAGCACGACCTGCTGCTACTCGATCGACTGACCAAAATCCTAATTTGTTTCTGAAGGAATTGTGCTGTCTTCAATGAAATCTCAGTCTCAATCACCTAATTAACAAACCCCACATTTCCTATATAAATTTCCTGTCCTGCTCGTCCTATCTTAACATCCAATCAAATCAAGTGTGTTTGTTCTCTTTTTCATCATCCCTGTCAACAGACAGTCGTCTCAGGAAAAAACCTGACATGGGTTCTAACAATCTCCAAGCAACAGCTTTCCTGATGAAGGCTATGATCATTGCATTATGTGGGTTCTGGATATGTCCTGCTCTCGTAGTAGGAAAGAATGCAGGAAGTACTAGACACTATAAGTTCAACGTAAGTATGGTTTTATCATTTTTGTTAGTTCTTAATCAGGATAGTTCAGGAATTTACTTATCTGTGTTGTGTTTTCCGTTTTACAGATTCAGATGCAGACTGTGACAAGATTGTGCCAATCTAAAAGCATTGTTACTGTCAATGGGAAGCTCCCAGGGCCTCGGATCATAGCTAGAGAAGGTGATAGACTCTTGATTAAGGTGGTAAACCATGTTAAGTACAATATCACCATCCACTGGTACGAAGAAACAGTATTTCTTTTTGTTCTTTGGTTCGCTTCGGATCGAAAAATTCTAACCAATGTTGAGCTCTACTTGGAGGCAGGCATGGAGTGAGGCAACTGAGGAGTGGGTGGGCTGATGGACCTGCGTATGTCACGCAGTGTCCAATTCAACCAGGGAAATCTTATGTATACAACTTCACAGTAACTGGACAAAGAGGGACATTGTTCTGGCATGCACACATCTCTTGGCTTCGAGTCACTGTTCATGGACCTATCGTCATCCTCCCCAAGAAAAATGTTCCTTACCCATTTCCACAACCCTTCAAAGAAGTCCCAATTGTCTTTGGTAAAATACAAGATTAATCAGAAGGAAGAACTGCAAAATGAGCCTCCATTTTCGTATTTCCTGATGATATATAGTTATGGTTTTGCTTGAACTTGCAGGTGAATGGTGGAAAGCAGACACTGAGACGATTATCAACCAAGCAACTCAAACAGGAGGAGCTCCAAATATTTCTGATGCTTATACCATTAATGGTCTTCCAGGGCCTCTATATAACTGTTCTGCGAAAGGTGGTTCAGCTTATAGTATTTATTTTTTATAATACGTGAAATTTGACAGTTTAGAGGTTTAACTGAAGATTCACTAGTGCAGATACGTTCAAGCTCAAGGTTAAGCCTGGAAAAACCTATCTTCTCCGTTTGATCAATGCTGCACTCAACGACGAGATGTTCTTCAGAATTGCGAACCACAGTCTCACTGTGGTTGAAACCGATGCAGTCTACGTGAAACCCTTTAAAACTCACACTCTACTTATTACTCCAGGACAGACCACCAATGTCTTACTCAGAGCCAAATCTAAGACCCCAAATGCCACCTTTTCAATCGCAGCCAAGCCTTATGCGACAGGCCCTGCTGCTTTCGACAATACAACCACGAGCGGAGTTCTCGAGTACGAGAATAATCATAAACCATCTGTCTCCAAGTCCAATAAGAACAAGAAACTTCCTCTTCTTAAAACCTCACTCCCTGTGTTTAATGACACAACATTTGCCATGAAATTCTCCCAGAAACTTCGTAGCTTGGCCACTTCCAAATTCCCAGCTAAAGTCCCCAAGAAAGTTGACAGACACTTCTTTTTCACAGTTGGGCTAGGAGTGCTCCCCTGTTCCAAGAACCAAACATGCCCAGGACCAAACAACACTAGAGTTGCAGCTTCTGTTAACAATGTCTCGTTTGTTCTACCGAACACAGCTCTTCTCCAAGCTCACTTCTTTAACCGATCAAAGGGTGTTTTCACTACAGATTTTCCTACCAACCCGCCTTTTAGATTCAATTACACAGGAACTCCACCAAGCAACATTGCAGCTACAACTGGTACAAAAGTTGTGGCACTTCCGTTTAACACAAAAGTTGAGCTCGTGTTGCAGGACACGAGCATCATCGGAGCTGAGAGCCACCCTCTTCATCTTCACGGTTTCAACTTCTTCGTGGTTGGACAAGGTTTTGGAAATTTCGACTCTACCAAGGATCCTGCTAAGTTCAACCTGGTTGACCCTGCAGAGAGGAACACTGTAGGAGTGCCATCTGGTGGCTGGGTCGCTATACGATTCCTCGCTGACAATCCAGGTGGGTTCTTGATTAAAAATTCATTTTCTTAATCAATCTCCATCAAATCGTACATCGTTAGTTGGATCACGAACGCACATCCCCGACAGCTGCAAGCAACAATTCACTTGAGAAATCAACTAATTCTATGAACTGCAAATTAGATGCAAAGTTGCTATCACGTAAATTACTTGTTAGGCCTCGTTGTTTGGTCAAGCATCCTAAGATACAAGTTTCATCTTAAGCATTAAAAGAAAAAATGCAGACGTGTCCAACTTCTGACATTGATCTAAATTAACATGAGCAGGTGTCTGGTTTATGCACTGTCATCTGGAAGTACACACGAGTTGGGGACTGAAGATGGCTTGGGTCGTCATGGATGGGAAAAAGCCTCATCAGAAGCTGCCTCCTCCACCCAAGGATCTTCCAAGATGCTAGCTTTTGATCTTGAATCTCAATTTTCTTACATAACAACAACTTGTTTTGCTCTTGGATAATACATATAGCTTCTTAGCTAATCATTACTTGCATTATGTACCAACTACCAACCGATAAAAAGTAAAAAGTGGTTGGATGGCGAATTATGGTATTCTGATAGCTTGTTAAGCTTGTTGTACTATTCAATTATTGAAACGAAAAGATAGATTTTACATTGTGGAACCATTTTTGATCTTTCAACTCTTTAATCCAATCCCAAAAAGCATACATTTAGTGGCCAGCAACTTTGTTACCAACGAGGGCTTCTGCCAATTACTTGGGAAAGCTTTTATCTATATATATAGTACATATATTAAAAATATTGTCGATGATGTATATGAGAATTAGAGTAATTAATATAGTTAATGAGTGGATTCTGAATTTTGGTGGTAAAATCTAAAAATAAAAAAAGAGAATACATGCATAATTTATCTGTAATAATTATATATTAATATTTTTAAATTAATATACAATTTTTAAATCTTTTTTAATCATCGTTGCCGTCATCAATAAAAAAACATTAATTTTATTACAAAAACAACAATACAGTTCAATATATTAAGACGTTGAGAATTTGGATACGTTTAGATATACACAAGCTTAACCCTAATTAATAAAGTGGTTATTTTGATAAATTCAACGGAAAAAAATTTAAAACTTTTAAGAAAAATTCAATAATTATTAATTTTATATATTCAAATAAGTGAAAATTTAAATCAATTGTAAAAACTTTGAATCGTTTAACTTTTTAATTTAGTTTTCAACTTTTCAGATGGATATATTTTAATAACTTTTGTTGTTAAAATCAATCAATTTATTAATTAATAGGTCAATTTTTTATAAACTAAAATAAATCAATTAATTTTTATTTAATATTTTTTTCAAATAAACTTTAAATTATTCGATAGTTAAAGATAATTTCTTTAAATTATATTTTAAATTATTTAATTTTATTTAATCTTTAACTAATTTTATGACAGTTTGATATCGATCGAATATTTTAAATCTCCTTAAACTTGTTTTATCGGTTTAATTTTTCGCCCGTTTTTTAAAACATCGATTCAAATTACCTTAAAATTATCTTTATATATTATTTTTCTTAATTTTTTAGGTATGGAATAGATTTTTTTAATAGTATCTTATCATTAAAAATAATCATTCTAATAATGGCTAAAGTTTATCCGATATCTTAATTTAACAAGAAGGCTATTTTAGTAAATTGATAAAGCCAACTCAACGGTGGCATCTGGACGCGTTACCAACTTCTAAATATAAACAACTTTTTATTTTCTTCTTTTATTTTTATAAATTTGACTCCAAATTCAACGCCACTAGAACCTCCCCGCCACCCGGAGACGCCGTCGTCTCGACGCCGGTGCCTCCGTCGCCTGTCTCTTGCCGCCAAAATGAAGCGACCCCACAACTTCTCCTTACCTGTAAGCGTCGTCGCTTTGTCTATATTCTACATTTACTTCTCCACCGTTTTTGTTTTCATCGATCGATGGTTCGGCCTCACGTCGTCTCCGGGTTTAATGAACGCCGTCGTTTTCACCGCCGTTGCGGTTATGTGCGTCGTTAACTACGCGGTTGCTATCCTCACGGATCCGGGTCGGGTCCCATCGTCTTATATCCCGGATATTGAGGATTCGGAGCACCCTGTATACGAGATCAAGCGTAAAGTACGTTTTTTAATTGTTAAAAGTTTGTTTTGTAAAGTGAAATCTATGCTCTTTGAGCAAGTGTTTTAAATGAACATATGAAAGTTATGATTTTTGTGGTTTATTCAGATTCAAGATTTGTTATTTTTGAGTTTAGAAGTGAAAAAGATGTTTGAAAATTGGCATTTCATGATGGCTGTTTAGTTTATTCTTTTATGGTACGGAAGTTGGATACTTTTAACGTTGCATTGTATGGGTGGATCATATTTGCATGCCCTTTGGTCTATATTTTGTTTCAGGTGTCTATTATGTAATTAACTGACTTTAAAGGTTCTGAACCTTTCTTTATGTTGTTGCTCCATTACCATTTTCCTTTTTGTCGAAAGATTAGACACATGAGTTTATATGGATTGGACAAAATTGCTAACTATCAAGAGAAAAGAAGCTTATTTCAAGTTTTTCATTTCAAAAGAGATCGACTCGTAGATTGGGGTCAAATCATCTGTGTAGGCTTCTGTGGAATTTTGACCTTCAGGAAATCAACCGGTAAAATTTGTTCCTTTCTGACATAAGGTCACATTTTTGAATAACGAAAATAGCATCTTTATAAAAATTGCAAAATGAAAGCTAAGTACATTGATGACCCTCTTCCGACCCTCGCAAAATGGAGAGCCTTATACACGGAATACGTTGCTTTAGGAAATCAATGTCTTTAATTTATTCCTGGCATCTTACAGTTAGGTGATTCCTTTTTCTGCACGGAATTTCATCTTGGATATAAATTGTTTGTTTGGCTAAAAATCTGAGTATATGGAGGGTTTATGATCTTGACTTCTTTTCAATGTCAAGTTAACTCAGTTATCGGTTCCACTGCTATTGGACTATATCATAGAAATTTACTCCAACTGATTTTGCTCAAGTGATATCTTCTAAAAATTGCGTGCTTCACTACTTCACCAATCATTTTCTCTCTATACTTTTTATCATGATGATTATATGCATTGTTGACTGATATGCTTTACAAAAAGCTTTCCTCTCCTGGAAAAACGTGTATATGTGAGCAGCCTAAGTACTTCTTATGTTTAAACTTCTAATTTAACTTTAGTCTAAGAGTCCTCATCATTCTATTGGACTAAATTTTGATAGTGATATTTGATTTGTAGTTAATTCCTGTTGAATGACATATGAGAAGAGCTGAATTTTTCTATTAATTATTTTCTTATTTGGATATGTGAGTTGGTTTGTTTTACAGTCTGTAGTTTTATTTTCTGTTGATACATGGCAATGATAGATATCTTTTATATAATTTTTGGTGTATTCCTCATGTAGATTGACACTTCTTTGGAAACTTTTACAGGGGGGTGACTTGAGATATTGCCAGAAGTGTTCACATTACAAGCCTCCTCGTGCACATCACTGCCGTGTTTGCAGAAGATGTGTGTTGCGAATGGTATGAACGAACTAAGTTGTCATTCTGTTTTATCTCAAATATCCTGGCTGATATTTAAAGTGCTACCTATTGATTTCAAGGATCACCATTGCATATGGATAAATAATTGTGTGGGGCACGTGAACTATAAGGCCTTCTTCATCTTCGTTCTGTATGCTGTCATGGCATGCATCTACTCCCTGGTATGTTAAAGTTTATGTCCAACTTTATCTGTACCCTCACTTGTAATTTTTATTGATCATCATCTTGCTATGTCTTTTGGAGTTCAATCATTGACTATATTATGTTTTCCTTGCGAAGTTTCATGATAAAGATTTCTTTTGTGTCTTCATTCTGTTTTCTTATACTTTCAGGTCCTGCTTGTCGGGAGTCTCACTGTTGACCCACAAAAGTATGAACAGCAAAGTGATGGCTTTTACAGAACAATATATGTATGTCCTTTAGCTATTCTGTTGCATCAACTACCATCAAATTCATTAATAAATTTTCTTTTCAATTTACTCTTTCCAGGTTATTTCTGGCTTGTTGCTCATCCCATTAAGTGTGGCCCTGGGTGTTCTTTTGGGTTGGCATGTCTACCTCGTTTTGCAAAACAAGACGACAATTGAGGTTTTTAATCAAGAAAATAACTGTCCTTTTCTGCTCACTTTTTTGGTCATTTTGGTATTGAAATTTGATGGTCTTATTTTGGTACTTTTAACAGTATCATGAAGGAGTAAGAGCTATGTGGCTTGCAGAGAAAGGAGGAAGTGTCTATAAGCATCCATATAATATTGGTGCATATGAAAATCTGATAATGGTGAGAACACTGAACAACAAACCCCAACCAAAAATCTGATACCCATTGTTGTTAGATGCCCTATTAAAAAAATCTTTCATAGGCCTTACTTGAAGAAAATCGAAGATTCAGCTTATGGGGCCTTCATTCCCCAAGGTTTTATTGTGTTTGAATAGTCTTTTTATGTACATCAGAAGACTTTCAGTTTTTTGGTTGTAGATTGTTACTTTTAGGAGTTCCTTAATGATTGAACTTATCGAGGCTTGCTTAGTTCAGAAAGATCCAAATGTGTCTTGCTGCAATTTACTAGTAGTTTGCCCTTCTGCCTTCTCTTTGTCACTCTTGTTAAATGCATTCCAGCATACCTGATGCATCTTGGTTGAAGGATGCTGCAGCGCAAATGTCTTTCTGCACAAGTTGATTTAGTTTCGAGTCAATTTTTATATAAGCATACAATGTTAATTTTTCGGGGTTTGGCTCCAAAAGGCTATGTATTGGAAGCCCATCTAGGCTGGGGAAGTGAGTCAGTCGAGTTGCACCATTGTTAAGAACAAAGTTGGGAATCTAGATGCTTTATCCTCGTCAATCACTAAAATGCTTTCTGTTACTTTTTCAGGTTCTTGGACCCAATGTCTTCTGTTGGTTTTGCCCTGGAGCAGTACATGTCGGTTCGGGTCTTCACTTCCGCACAGCCTTCGATAGTAAGACTGTTACATCTACTTTGCAATGACATTTTCTTTTGCTATCGCATTGTCTAGAGTAGATGCTCAACTCTTGACTCCAGAGAGGTGGATAAAAGTTGGCATTCTTTTCCGGCATGTAAGATTTCTGATATTGGCTTAGCAGTCAGGAGGAGGAAACCTGAATGTCACTTAACCACGTAAAGAGTCTGTTTCAATGAGAAGCTACTTAGTTTCAGCTACATTCCAGGGGAAGGAATATGGGCTGCAGAGACCCTTGTCAATAGTTGAAGTTTTTCCAGGAAAGGAAGTGTTTTTTTTGGTGATTTTGTTTTGTTTGCAGGTTTTCTGTGAGAAGTCTCCAGGGTAATTATAGATCTTGTAGAGCTTACAAATCAAGTTACTTCACACCATTGTGTATAAAGATGACATTGATCCCAACTGACCCACAAGAACAAGATCATCCCATATAACTCAGAATTGTAATCTTTTGTAACATTAAAGAATAACATTTGTTTCTCTTCTTCTTCTTTTTTCTTCTTTACTTTGTTGCATAAATACTAATGTTGGATTTTCTTTTTGTTCGAGTAAATAAATTATATGAATAATTTTTTTTTCATGTGTTTTGTCAGTATAAAATTAGCATTAATCTTACATAAACCCTTCAAGTAGCAGTAACAGCTACTTCGGTTTTCCAATCTTAATCCATTTGTATTGAGGGATTGTCATCTCTTAAATATATATGAAGTAAGTTTCTATGCATAGAAAATAACTTATAAATTAGTATTTGGGAAAAAAGAAGGGACCTAAAAGTAAGGATGATAATATGTTGAGTTTTAGAATTTTAACGATTGGAAGCGTTTAAATTAAATCAAAACGTTTAAAATAGACTTTAATATATAAAAAATTAAATTTGACAGGTTAAACTCTCTGTCAATTAAATATCATTTCAATGTAGATATGACATTAGATTGCACAATCACGAGGCATTGGACTCCGCTGTTTATATATTTTACCAATAAATCTTTACTTGTCATGTGACGTTGAGGTCCACACTTAGATATTTTAAACAGTAGATTTCACTAGTTATATGACAATAAACTTACTTTTTATTTAAAAAATAAAAATCAATGTCATATCATTATTGACATAGCGTTTAATTGATGAAGAGTTTATCTCTTCTAAATTTTTCTTTCACTTAAGATCTATTTTAAAAACGTTGGGGTTCAATTCAGACATTTCGAAATGTTTTGGTTTGTTCTATATTTTGTTGTAAATATTAAGGTTCAAAAATGCATTTTTAGCCTTAAAATAAATTTGAATTAAAGTCAAAATAATGTTTTTTAATTAATTAATTTAAATTTATTAAACAAAATAATATTATATTATTAGATTTAAATAAATTGATATCAATTTATCAATTTGGTTCATGCAAATCACATGCTAAACTACCTTAAATTTGATCTTAATTTTAATTAGAAGGAATTATAATCTCTTAGATATATATTAAATAAAATTTTATGTGCATAAATTAAGTATTTATTATTTCATTAGAAATTTACTTTAATTTGAATTAAATGAGGTGTTTAAGTAAATCCAACAATTAAAAGGGAGTGACTTAATCGGTTTCAACTCTTTACTTAAGATTCTCATTTATTGAAGGTCTTGAGTTTGAGTCATTACAAAAGAGAGAGAGGAGGAATTTTTCCTGCTGATGATCCTTCTGGGCATGCTCTTTAGTCAGATCAATTGTGAACGTCTTGCCTCTAGCAGTAGTGTGCTAGCATGTAACAACACCTTGTGTGTAGAAGTGCATAGACTACTTAAGAACTTGAGGGACCTTGAAGTTCTAAATTTACCTATTCTAGGATTTTTGGGGTAGATCTTAGCCTGTTAGTTCTATAAAGATACCTAATATATATTTAAAATAAATTAAAAGAGAAGGGGCCCACGCGCTTGATCCCACCACTTGGATAGGCTCACGTGGACACGAAGTGGATGTATGCAAGTCATCAACTCAACTCGCTATGCTCAATTGACGTAACCTACGCTCTCCGAAACAAGTCACAACCCCAAAAGCATAGATCTCACACTTCCATTAAACCGTGCTCTACACGGGCATAAAAGATCCACCCTTTTCGATTCCCAGAAAAAAGATATTAGGACAAGAGCTTGAGTGGGATTCATGTCAGAACTAAACGGGTCTATCTTTCTCGGGGTTGGCCTGTTCTTTGCGTGAAAATGGATGCCGATAACAGTGAAGCATCTGGATTTACCAGGTTCTTGTCTTGAACAATCAAATTCTCTACTTACCCTCTTCGAGTTATGCGTACCTGATTTGATATTAGTGATCTTTCTTCGTGTTTTTTTACGTAACAAGCATCTTTCTTTGGAATGGAATTGGTGGTTTGATTTACTTCTGTTTCTATGTGAAAAGGAGGTGTGGGTGTACTGGGTTAGTTCAACAAAGTTGGAGCTTTTCTGGGTAGAGACGCTATAAACCTGGGATTGCTGGCTCCCGATCTGTTTGCTACTAATTCCTGCTTTCTGCTTGCGTTCTACGAGTTTTCATGTTAATAAGATGGATTCAATACAAGACACCACACAAGTTGATTTTGTTGTGTGGTGCTGGATCTTCCTGCTTAAAAGATTTGTGGGTAATGGTATAGATGTAGCAATGTTCCATAGTACATGAGCACGTGAAAAGTTATCATCTTCTGTTTCTTATGTCTGTGTAAGCTTATTTTTTTCTTCTGAAATGTATATATTCAAGCATAGGAATCGTTTTATCTGGAAATGAAAGTTGAAAGTCATAGTTTGTAATTGTGGATTAAGTGATTCTTTTCCCGTCTGATTCCTCTGGTCCTGAGTAATTCGATGTTTGATTTTGATTTTCATAATAGAGAATTGAAGGTGATTTTCTGTTTCTCGTCTTCCCCTATGCGTTTGAATGCAACTCTTACATGCCTTTTGATTTTGTTTGATTCTTTCAGCTGTCTAGCCAATTTCGGACTCAATTCCCACATGACTGAGTTGAACAAGAAAAGGAAGTTGCAGAATGAACAATTAGGCTTGCCTATTCCGAAATACCAGTGCTGGGATCATCGATCGCCTGTTGGATGTCTAGAAAAACTAGAAGAAAGCCAAGAAATAGAAGACATTTGCTTGCAACTAGAAAAGGAAAATGCAGATGGACTAGTTATGGATGGTGATCCTAGTTACGAATCAGCAAAAGATAGCAACAGCTTTATGGGGGATTCAGAATCTGTTTCTTCTGTATGTGAAGAAGCTAAATTTGAATCAGAGACCTCAATGATATGCTCTTCCGACACGCCTTCCACTTCATCATTCAACTGGGGCAGCAGCAGTTTTAAGCTTTCTCAGTGTTCTTCTAACAACAAAACCATAGTCAATCCTGGCACGGAGGAACTAGCTTATGTGGGAGGAAAGCTTGTTATTCACCATCTTAACCATGGATTTCAGAAGTGTCAGGATCTTGAAGATTCCTCCCTGGAATTTGGAAGCAATGAGTGTAATATCTACCCAGAATATGACAAAGAAATGATCGAATCATATACGGATAAAGAACTTGACAACATTCTTTATTCCAATACAGCAAATCCGAACATCTATGTCCTTTCATCTGGAAGATGGAATGTGAATCAAGGTATTTTAGTTCTGCAAACACAAAACTGGTAGAGAGGGGGCAAATATATCTTTTGTTGCTTTTGTATCTTGAAATATTCTGCAGGTGATTCAGTTTCTTTTTCATTGCTTTGAATGCAGAATCTCAACCAGGAACAAGGAAGCCAACAATAGATCAAGAATTTGAGCAATATTTTTCTGCACTTATGCTATAGTCAAGGCAAACTTTGACATAAACATTAAAATCTGTATTCCCTATGCATATGTTTAATAATACTGAAGCTGAAATGTAGAAAAGACATGTTCTTTAAGAAAGTGTATATCCTCTTATAGACAATGTGACTTTGTAATATAGCAGCTGATGTCTTTAGATTCCATTTTTCTTAATGTCTAAAGAGAAATCAACCTTCATGATTCAAATGTAATCCTAAAAACCAAGTTCAGTTGAGTGTAAAAGAGTTGAAATCTACAAGGTGGCCAAAAAGGCAAAAACTTCTATCCGTGAAATGGCTTAAGAATTCAATAATAAAATAATATGCGTGCACCAGCCGGGAATCGAACCCGGGTCTGTACCGTGGCAGGGTACTATTCTACCACTAGACCACTGGTGCTGATTAGAAGATTGTTCGCCCTAATATTATTTTATATAAGACAAACTTGAGGAGAGTGTTTGATTGACAGGTAACACATTTATGAACTTTGACCTCTTTAAATATCTGTAATTAATGCAATATCAATTCTTAACTCAAAATTGGAACAAATTTTAAAAAATTACTAAAATGTTCAATTCGGAATTAAAAGAGTTAAAGAGTCTTGTAACCTTTTTTTTCTTCTTGTTCGAGTTATTTTTGTCTTGTAATGACTGGTTTGATTTTTTTAATTTTTTGTATTTAATATTTACCATGTTTTATATGTATTAAATTACATTTTTATTATTTTATGTAGACGTATTTATTTATATTTTGTATTATCATTATTTTGTGTTATATATGGGTTTATCAAAAATAATCTCTGAGTAAAATTACGTACTAATGAACTTCCTTGGGTTATGCTAGAATTTAAGTGGATATTGTTGTTGTTATTTGGGTTATTTCAAAAATAGTTAATAAAGGAGTAGATTGTGACTAGAATTATATTGAAGTCCCATCTTTTTTGGACAATAAAGTTCATGTCTAACCTTATAAATTCCTTAATGCAAGATCATTTTGGCATCAATTATGTGCTAACTTTGATTAAAAGCAAAATAGTTACAATTAGTCTATTAGAAGTTAAGTCCTCTTGAAAGGGACATGACCATTTAGAGTGACCAAGGTTGAACAGATCTTATTTGAATTACAATGGCTAAACCAACCGATGTTTACAAGTGACCCACTCTTCCATCTTCCATTCTTACCAAACCAACTTATTATTAGCAATTGAAGAAACCAAAATGAACACAACCCTCAAAAGAATGTATTAAGTTAAAGAAACATGACAAACCAACAAAATTTTTAAGATCAACATTGTGGAAGATCAGATGGTGGTGGTGGCAACTTCTGATTTGGTTGAGGTCCATCCAATACCACCCATGCCATCCTTAGCCCCCAACTTGTATGAACATCAAGGTGGCAATGCATAAGCCACACTCCTGTTTAATCACAAAGTGGTTATATGTCATATCAATGAAAAGGGTTTTCGAGGAAATTAATGATCAATATAAGCTAAAGATCGAATTTTTGTTTTGTTTTGTGTTAGTTCACACCTGGGTTATCTGCTAGGAAGCGTATTGCAATCCAACCACCGGCAGGAACACCAGCTGTGTTCCTCTCAACAGGATTGACTAGATTATAGTTCGCAGGATCTTTATCAGGATCGTAATTACCAAAACCTTGTCCAACGACAAAGAAGTTGAATCCATGCAAATGAAGAGGGTGGCTTTCTGAACCAAGAATGCTGGTGTCCTGCAACACGAGCTCCACACTTGTGTTGAAGTGTATCACCATAGCTTTTGTCCCATTAGTAACCATAGTATTGTTCGGTGGATTTCCCGTATAATTAAATGGCATTAATGGGGTCTGAGGGAAATCTGAGGTGAAGACACCATTAGACTTTCCAAAGAAGTAAGATTGGAGTACAGCAACAGTTGGCAATGCAAAGGAGATGTTGTTGACAGAAGCAGCAAATTTAGTGCCATTTGGACCCTGACAACTTGTGTTCTGGTTACAAGGGTTGCTTCCAAGTCCAACCGTAAAGAAGAACTTCCTGTCAACAGTTTGTGGTACAGAGGCGGTGAAATTGGTATTGTTCAAGCTAAAGAATTTCCTAGTGAAATTAGCGACAAAGCTTGTGGAATTAAACGGAGGCAGTGTTGGTTTAAGAGTTGGAAGCTTTTTCAGGTGGACTGATGATGATGGTTGCTTGTATTCAAGTATTCCAGCGGTTGAAGTATTGTCAAAAGCTCCTCTTCCGGTGAAGTAAGGTCCAGTCTCCATCAGAAAGGTTGCATTAGGAAAATGGGGTCTGGTTTTGAGCAAAACATTTGTGGTTTGGCCTGGTGTAATGAGGAGTGTGTCAGTGTCAAAAGGCTTGACATAAACAGCGTCAGCTTCAACAACGGTGAGAGTGTGATTGGCAATACTAAAGAAGAGTTCCTCATTAAGTGCAGCATTGATTAGCCGGAGAAGGTAGGTTTTCCCTGGCTTTACCTTCAGCTTGAAGGTTTCTGCATTCAATAATCATAAGTTATTCTTTGGGAGAGCTCAAACTCTGCATGCAAGATTGCTTGTAATTATCAACGTTATACCTTGAGACGAACAGTTGTAGAATGGCCCTGGGAAGCCATTAATGGTGTAGGCATCAGAAACATTTGGAGCTCCACCATTCTGAAGAGCTTGAGCAATCACAGCCTCCGGGTCTACGTTAAACCATTCCCCTGAAACCCAGATGCCAAAATTCAGTTAAGATCATCATCATGCATGTCCAACGGTTTATGATCAACGCTTAAAAGACTAAGCCTTTTACCCAAAAGGATGGGAACTTCCTTATAAGGTTTCTCAAAAGGGTAGGTTTCGTTAAGCCTAGGAAGAATAATAATGGGTCCGTAGATCGATGCCCGTAGCCATGAAAGGTGAGCATGCCACAGAAGTGTTCCTCTCTGCCCAGTGATGGTGAAGTTGTAAGTGTAGGACTGACCATTTTGTATTGGACATTGTGTGACATAGGCTGGTCCATCATACCAACAGCTCCTCAGCTGCCTCACACCATGCCTGCCGGACACAAACGTTGTTAGATTTCTTTGTAACATTAGCAAATATGCGATTGATTTGAATTCTTACCAGTGAATGCTAACGTTGTACGAGACATGATTTACCACCTTTACGACAACCCTATCTCCTACTCTCGACACCAATCGAGGCCCTGGAAGCTGGCCATTCACTGTCACAACGCTCCTTGTGTTGCACAGTCTTGTAATGTTTTTGTAAACGATCTTTAATCCAAGAAAAAAGAATATATCAATTAGAATTGACAAGACAAAATTAGTGTAATAGAATCAAACTAAGTCTAAAATTCCATGCGTGAAGAGGTTAGTTGTGGTATGTACGTTGAATGTGTAATGCCTTGTTCTGGCCATGGTAGGTTCTGGCAATAGCAATAAGAAGTGGACTTGAAGCAACAAGGCTGCAATGGCAAGAAGCCATGAACGACAACAATCTCCCATATCTCTCAGTGAAGGTCTGGTGGAGAAGAAAAGATGTTAGCTAGTGTATGTTAAGTGTGGAAGAGAGTGATTATATAGAGAGGAGATTAGGTGATGAGATTATGATTTGGAGCTTGTAATTAAATATGCAAAAAGGTATTGTATATCCTTTCAACTTTTTGTCTCATTAGCTTTGCTTAATTTTGGAGTGTTCATAAAGTAAGAATTTTCTTTTTAACTGTCTTATAGTCTTTTCATAAATTTGATCCCGATTGAGTACTCATATAGCATAAAATTTGACTCCACTAACAATGTTCATGTAATCAATAAAGTTATTTTTTTGTGATTGGAAGGTTACATGTTTGAATCAAAGAAATAGTCTTTTTATAAAAATATAAGGAAATGATTGTGTATCCTCGAACTCTCTTAAAACAAAAAGCCTTGTGCATTGAGATTCATTAACTTTAACTTAACAATGTTCGTGCCAAATAATCAATTGCATCACACAATTATTAACTAAATGTTTTAAATTTAAATTTAATTTTAGTGGTTGGTCTCTTTAATTAAAATATCAAAACAACCATAGTTTAGATTCAAAATTTTAGCAAATTTTGATTTATCTAATTAACGTATAGTTTGGGAGAGCGGTAGTGGTTGATAACTTGCTAAAATCAACATGCTAAAATGATGTTTGAGATTACTGTTTTGGTAACTGCTGAAACGTAAAAATATATGTTTGGCAAGTGAGGTTGCGGTTACTGAAAAAATAAAATGACTAAAAAATTTATTGATTTAATAAACTATTAATTGTTATATAAATAATTACAAATATATTATTATTCATATAAATTTAAAATTATAAATAATAAAATATTATATTAAAATAAGAAAAATATAAAACAAATAAATTTAGTAAATAAAATATTTCAAAAAAATATATTATTAGTCATATAAATTTAAATTATAAATATTAAACGATACGGTGGGCTTGCTTTCTATTAAATAGTAATTGTCAGAAGGTTATTAATGAAAAGTAAAATTTTTACTGCAGAAATACTTTCCTACTGCAACCCTCTTTCTGCTTATCAATTTCTGCGGTAGCACCGCACTTTCTTCTAATCTCCGTTTGTTCGCCCACATATCCAAATATGTAATTGCGCTTGAAAACTGCGGTTGATAAGTACTTATCTCTACTGCACCGCAAATCTAAACGCAACCTAAATATTTGACATAGTCTGGTCGAAATAATAAGATATAAACCAAGCAAGCATAACTCGAATTAGTGTTAACTCCTCTAATATTTGGTAGAAGGGAAAAAAGGGCATTATGTTATAAACTTTGTAGGATTAAACCTTCATTTTAGGAGCTAGTGTGGCAAAATTGGTGATTCTAGTTGGAACCTCCACATTACTTCTGGGAAGATATTAGTATGCATGGTTGCATTCTAAAACATGCACCCCTCAATTATTTAATAAATAAGAAAGGAAAATTAATGAAATATTTAAACAGGGCTATCCTTTGCTAATAAACACTTCTATACAAAAGGTATACCTAAATGACTTAATCAAATCCTCTGTTTCACTTACTCTATTTTAACTATGTTTCATTAAATCTCATTCATATATTTATATAAGGTCCAAATAAATGTGTACATGAGATTTAATGAAACGTAATAAGAACACTATAATAGGTACAGGAGATTTGATCCGCTAAATGACTATCTTCTGTACTATTCCCCTAAATGACTATCTCCAACTCCAACGTTGGCCGCATGTCGCTAACTATTAGAATAATCCAACCTACAAACAAATATTATAGACTGCAATTATCATAAACATTATCTAAAAGAATTTGAAGGAGATTATTATAAATTTGTTAATTTATACTATTATTTGATTATGTATTAGCTATCATTTTTTAATATTTTTAAAAGCTTTTTTCTTGTAAATTTATCAGAAATAATCTCTCTAATAATTAAGAATAAGGTTGTATATTTCTGAATCTCTCCGGACTTTACATTTGAGTGAGATTCTTATCACCAAACTGTCACCCATTAATATAAACTCAACATTCCAAATTTAAAGCAATGCCTATAATACCTTCTCCAAATTCTACTAATTCCAATGTCATTACTTCATCAAGACCATACGTTCGAGCAATTTCATCGCCTATGCAAAGTAGGGTATTGGTATTTACAATCTTTACTTCCCTATTATACTGTTCAATATGTTCTGGGTAATTATTACTAATCTCATCAGCTCGAATGGTTAGCCTAAGTATTTATGAACCCCTCCTCCAACAAAACAAAACAAAAAAATGTGTATAAAGGACTGATATGTTATTTCTTTAATCACCTCAAACATACCAACATTAGTACTAATGGTACGCAAATGTAACTCGTTGGTCAAACAACTATTTAGAAGCGAAATGTTGATATTGTTGCTCCTACTTAGGGGTGGCAATTGGGCTCAAACCTGGCCCAGTCCAAACCAAAGTCAACAGGCCAAGGTCGGTTGACCAAACCTCGAATCTTGATCATTCTAAGCGAACTAAAATTGTTTTATATTTCTAATTTCAAAAAATTGTTGGGCCAAGTTGGGATATCTTTGGCCTGGTCTAGCTCTGGCTCGAACCTGTTATCTCAGACTCAGGCCTCAGCAAGCAACGGTCAGGCTCTTGCTACAATTATTATAAACATAATTATTAAAATAATGACAATTAAATTTCTTTTTTATTTTTAAGATCAAATATTAAATATTTGAGATAATTTATTTGATCGCTAGTGAATTTATAAGACAAAAAAAAAACAAAGAATGTAGCTTATTAGAGGAGTTAGGCAGTTGGAAACCTTAACACTGTACTTGAGTTTGACTATATTGTTACTAAATTTGCAAGGTAGTTGAAAATTTTCTCTTGTAGCTCTAACTAGGGCTCTCCACCTATTTTGTCTTTGTAATTAAGGAATAACTAGTGATTTTTTCATGTAAAGCAAAGATCTTGATAAGATGTTCACGTCCAGAACTAGTGTTGGATCAAAAACTAATGAAACACATAAGACCACAGAAACAAACCGTACTGTCTCTCTCATTTTGTTTTTTCATATGTTCGTTTTTGTTGGTGAAGAAGTTGATTTGATTACTTACAGGAAACTCATCGAAGGAGAGCGATGCCTGATCAGCTAAAACAATCCCAATTTTGCCATGTAAGAACATGCACGGTTGATGTTGAAGAACTTCTGTTGGCTTTGAATGGTCATGGTGTTTCACTGTCGCTTTAGGTTTAACAGGTGCTCAGGATTTCTTTGATTATTGATCTCATGCAGCCAATGGTTTTGTTCCTAAAGCTTAGGAACTACTCTACTAATGTTCTGTTTTTTTCAAACTGTGAATAATGAAGTTCTTGTTTGATTCATACCCAAACCCCACTATGAATGAGTCTTCAAATCAAATCCAACTAACAAGCGAAATATCATATAAAAGTATTACTGAGGACAAGCTTGTACACAACCCAATCCGTTTCTAATCTCATCAAACAGTACTTTGCTTGTTCCTAAAGTGTTTAATGTTGGAATATCAAATTTAACATAACATTTTTTAATTTTGTGATTAACTTTTTAAAATTTATATAAATTAAATTTAAATCTTGTTTTTTTATTGATAAGACGTGTTTACATATATATTCATTAACAAAAATAACGTTTTAACTTATTTGTAAGAATTAAAAAATTAATTATTAAATTAAAATTTCAGAAAGTTTAACATTAAATTGAAATTTTTTATAAAAAAGTTAGACATTTTTAAATATATTATCTCTTAATGTTTTTATATTTAAAATCTTATAAAATAAATATAATAAGTTCTAAAGTATCAATAAATTTGAAAATTTTTTAATTTAACAATAAAATTTTTTAAAGTTTTCAATTAAGTAATAATTTTTTTATAACTTTGATAATATAATTTAAAAACTTTAATTATATTAATAATTTATTAAATTAACTAATAAAATCACTTAAAACAAATGAATAATTAAGCATCTAGCTCGCAACCATACCCTTCGTCCTCTACGTTGTTGTCTGGGAAGAAGCACCATTTTCCTCATTCTTTATATCCTATTTCATGAGCATCTATCTATCTAATAATTTGGATATCATTTATTGGATAGATGGATACTTCTTAAAACATGATAGGTACAAAATAACGAGAATAAGAAATCTGAACTTAATTTGAAATTAGTAGATCGCACAGATATTTCGAATGAGATAATTGTTTCAAATTCTGCTCAATCACACATACAAGTTAAACTTAAGATTAATGACGCTAAGTGGATGACTAAATAATATCTTTCTACAAACTTATTGTAAGCTTTTGGTTCACTTTTAATGATAAATCCAATGATGTTGGCTGAATCAAGACAATTCTAAAAACCAAGTTCATTCCATCAAGTTTTTGATCCTTTTGATTAAAGAAAGATTAATGGATTAAGTACTCAATTAATTATTATAGCTGGAACAACATGATCAATCCATCAATTTAAGTGTCATCTTTTGCTTATCTGTCTTTACCACTAAACTAAGTAGTACCTGCTCATTGGATTAAGAATATTGATTACTCTAATTTCGTGGTTTTGATAAAGGTGTTCTTAGCATAAAGCTTAAAGTTATTTTTCACCTCTCTCTTTTCCAACCTTAATCAATGAGAAAAGAAAAAACATACAGAAAAAAGTAGGAATTTTTATGGTCCTTTTCCCTTAACGTTTGTGTTGAATTATTGTAAAATTATAAAATTTAATTATCAAAAAACTCAATAGATTCAATCGATTCAACCGTAAAAACTTTGAATCAACCAACTTTTTAATCTAATTTTGAATTTTTCAGTTCAATTTACTTTAATTACTTATGTTGTTAAAAACCAAGCATTTTATTAATTAATCAGTCAAATTTTGTAAATTAATAAGTTCTTACAAAACAAAATAAATCAATTTATTTTTATTTAACAATCTTTTTTTAGTTAAATTTTACATTTTCGATGGACAAGGATAATCTTTTTTAATCATATTTCAAATTCTTTAATTTTATTCAATCTTTAGTCAATTTTATAACAGTCTAATATCGGTTAAACCTTTTAAACTTCAAACCTCTTATCTTACCGGTTTAACTTATATACATTATTGATTAAATTATTTACAAATAATATTTCTTTTATCAAGAGACTTTCCTTCGCTTTCATATTTTAAATTTTAAGTTTCAATTTTTTTAAAAATAGTTTTGAATTTCACAACATATTTTATATATGTAAATTCAAAATTATAATTATTTTAACAATTAAAAGATAAATAAATAAATTTTTATGTGTGCTTTTATATTAATCAATTTTGTATTATTAATCTTTTCTGTTATATATTAAAGGAACTTGTAATTGTTTGTTGAAGTTAATATATATTATTATTTTAATAATATTCATAGTCTATAATTAATACTCCTTTATTATTTTTGAATATTAACAAATAATTTATAATATATAAAAATAATTTAAATAATATTAATCTTAGGTAGAAATAATTATTTCTTATCTTTATGTTACATCAAAATGGAAATATATGCAAACATGTCTGATTTGAAAAGTTAAAGAGTGCCTCTCCACTTGCAAATGAGACCTTTCGTAAAAATCAATATCATTTGGTAAGGTAATTGTATTACTTTTCAATATTGTACCTCTCAACTTGTAAATCAATATTATTTGGTAAGCCAATTGTATTACTTTTCAATATTCAATCTTAGAAAGTGAAGGAAAGCATGGAGGTTATTGAAAGGTCTAACTCACTTCCAAAAACTAGCTTGAGAGAAGGGAGTTTTGCATAATATTATAAATGACTGAATTCATTCACATTTGTCTAATGTGAGATTCTTGACACACCCCATCAGCTCAAAGCAGGGCTGGACATCTGTTGGGCATACTAGGCAAAGGGACAGAACCGGACACTGCCCCAAATCATTGAGACAAATAAGCTCTGATACTATATTGAAAGGCCTAACTCACCCCTAAAAGTTAGCTTGAGAGGAAAGATTTGCACACTATTATAAATGACTGAATTCACCTCACATTTGTCCAATGTGGGATTATTGACAGAGGTAGATTAAATAAAATTAGTGAGAACAAAATTTTAAATGAGTTCACTAATTCTTAAAATTCAACTAACCTCTGTGCACAAGGTTTACCACTTTGCGAGAGTTGGATAAGAGACATCAATTGTAAGTTAATTTTTGTAAATTAATAAGTTCTTATAAGTTAAAATAAATCAATTAATTTTTATTTAATAGTATTGTTTTTTCAATTTAACTTCAAAATTTTCTATTAATAAGAACAATCTCTTTAAATTATATTTTAAATTTTTTAATTTTATTTAATCTTTAGTCTATTTTATGACGGTTTAATACTAATTGAACCTTTTAAATGTTAAACCTCTTGTATTATCAATTTAACTTTCAGCTGAATTTTTAAAAAATTTATATTTACCGAAAATGCAGGCACGAGACCTAAATACAATATTAAAGTTTTTTTTTTGGGGGGTGTCAGTATTGGCAAGATTGATCTTTCACATGCAACCTAAGCACCACAAGCAAGATAATCCAGTAAGATCATGGATTGGTTACTTGCAGAGGCAAGTCTTTGGACATTTTGTTCTAGGATTAGGCTCCAGATCAACTCGTGAAAGTTCCGACAAATAGCTAAAGAGACCAAAACCTAAGCCAACTCTAGTACAAGTCAACCACACACATTGTCGTCACTCGTTCATGTCCTTTCTGGGTTTTCTAGGATTCCCCAAAGTCAAACCCCTGTCGACAATACAGAATTACTTGGCTTCCCTCACTTTGAAGCAACCACTGGAGCTCCTCGCCGTCGTCTTCTTGTGGTGAAGGATAGGCTTCTCGTCTTTTATAATATTAGCCACTGAGTCTTGTGTTCTTATCACAGCAATCACAGTACACTTACTTTGTCTATTTCTTCATCTGAATTTATCAACTACGTCTTCTTGCATTTACAAAGTCTGGCTTGACTTTCGGGCATTAAATACCTTTTTGTTTAGATGCATGGAATCTAGCTACCAGCATTGACTAAGATGATTAGTGAAGCTTACATTCCATTTCTAATGTTAAGAGCAGGAAAATAAGTTACATAAGTACATTAATAGGGGCGATCAATATCGTTTTATTAACATGAATAAAATAAAATTTCTATTTAATAACTAAAGAACTAATAAGCTAAAACGACATTATTGAACCCTAGTTCAATCAACAATACATGGTGGTGAGTGAGGTGGAAATGGGCCACCTCAATTCATCTAGACTTCTAGTACTGTCAAAACGAGAGAACAAGACAAAGAAGACACTGCATGCATAATTGTAAGAGATAACTTGTGTAAAAATGTGAAGAACCATATAAAGGAGCCGAGCATTGAATGATCATGAAAGGTTTTAACGAGCACTCGTAAAACACTCCCAACTTTTTAACTTTATACAATTGTCAAGTTTCTCAAAAGCATCATCACTTTCCACTGTTTACAAGTTCATAAGGTAAATGTTGGCAATGACCTTGGCATGCAAAGAGCACATTTAACACACACAAAATTTAAGAGGGTCCTGAACATCTTTGACATATCATGTAAGCTGAAGGATCATAGAAATGACCCAATAGGCCAATGCACCAACAATTTGCACATGTCTGTGTTAAAAGTCAAGTGGAGTTAAAATCAGTAAACAGACAATTGATATATATAGACATGTTACTGCTTTTTAAAGTCAAGCTCACAAGCCTCTTCTCCTAACTCTGTTCTTGTCACTTTCGATCTTGTTTTCCGGTGAATAAGTAGTAGTAGTAGTAGTAGATATAGTATTCATTTGGTCCACAACCGAGCAGCGCTGTGTTAGGAACAACAATGGATGAAGATGAGCTTGTAAGAGAAATTCTTCTATTAGAAGAGGATAGGATTGAGCCTGAACCGATTTTCATGAATCAAAAAGCTATGAACCAGCTCACTTCCACTTTGTATTCAGGTCCAACAATTCAAGATATAGAGAACGCTTTGTTCATCACTAGCAGAAGAGATCAACTCCAAGCTATTTCACAACCCAGGTTTGAACTTTCTCTTAACAATTTAAGTTCGTTCTAGTACTCCTGTTAAATTTTAATGTTCTTGGAGTTCATTTGTCACAGAATTTCGATATGGGAAAGGGGATTGAGTAAGATTGAGAACAACAAGTACACACTCAAACTCAAAACCTGTGGAAATGGAATGACTGATGATGGTTACAAATGGAGGAAGTATGGCCAAAAAGTTATCAAGAATAACGCATTTCCTAGGTAAATGTTTGATCTATGTCTTCCTTAAGAACATGACCATATTCGTTATCTAACAAACACTGTATTCTGATACCAACAGGAGCTATTACAGATGCACAAACCCTAAGTGCAGTGCAAAGAAGCAGGTGGAGAGGTCAAGCGATGACCAAGACACACTCATTATAACCTACGAAGGTCTCCATTTACACTTTACTTATCCGTATCTTTTGTTAGAACAATCCGAGCCACCACTCAAAAAGCTTAAACAAACCACCATGGAGTTAGAAGTACCCATCCAAGATCACATGCAGCAAGACTCGTCATGCTCCGAGACAATTATGGCTTCTCAGGGATTGCTTGAAGATATTGTTCCTCTCAAAGTTCGCAACCCAACAAGCAACGTCGTCGTCCCGTCCACTTCTTCTTCATGCTCTTCTTACCCTTCTCAGACAACTTCTTCTCCGTCTTGGTCTCAAGCTGCACAAAAATGGCATGTCAATTGGAGCTAGAAGCCAAGACAAAATCTTTGTTATTTTCATTTTTTTTCTAATGTTTATCTAGAAAAAAATTTGGCAAATAATGGAAAACAGCTTTGATTCTTGTCTCTACAGGGTCACAGGGACATAAATGTATTTTGAACCTAATTCAACAATGGATTGTAATAATGATCGGGTCGGTTCGGCCCATTTTTGGCCTTGATTGGCCTGGCTACTGTCAGGTTATAGGTAGATTATGGTTTGTCCGGGCTGACCTGGCTCATAGTCAACTCATTTTTTCTGAGCCAGCCAGAGGGTCGGGCTGCAAGCTGGCCCATCCCGACCCACAAGGCCAGCCCATTAACATATCAAAATTCAGTTCTATCATTTTCAAAACCTTTAGAACAAATCCTAAATGAAGAGAAAATTTGACTGACAATAACTTCTTATTAGTTAATATTTTTTCAACGCTAATACGACATTATTTTATATTTTAAAATAAAAAGAAGGTTTTTATAAATTAATCAAAATTTAGTTGTACAACCTTTGAGTCCCACTTGTCAAGTAAGTTATACTGTGATGAGTTTTTATTTAAAAAACAAAAATAATGCATGTTAGCATTGATGTGCTGCTTAATTGACGGATAATTAACTCCGTTAAAATTTTCATTATTTTAAAATTTATTTTGAATATTTTGAATATGTTTAGAGTCAATTTGAACGTTTCGAAATATTAAGATTTATTCTATATTTTATTATAAATATTAAAGTTTAAATTATATTTTAGCATTCATCTAGTGCAAACTTCTAAATCGGTAATATAATTATAAATAAAAAAAAAATAGATACTTGGTAATATATTATTATTGAATGGATAGTATTTTTATATCTAAGTTTAAGGCATTACTCTATAGTCTCGATTATAAAAGGAAGGAAACTTATTCTTAGAAAAAAAAAAGTCACATGTGACCCGTGACACTTTTTATTGCCTGCGTGATACTTTTTTTCTTTTTTCCAAATTATTTCTATATATAATAATTATCTATGCACAGGTGTGACATTTCTTTTTTTAAATTATTTCTATTTATAATAATGATCTAAATATAATAATTTATTTTAAAATAATTAAAATAATTCAAAATTTTGAATTATTAATTATTTTATCAAAATTTTGAATTATTTTTTTAGAATAGTTGTTTTTTTTTTACATTCTATTGAATTTTACATTTAATTAAACATTCTAGTTTTACATTTAATTAGATTACAAAACATGATTAAACTGTATTTTAAGGACATTATATAGCTAATGATATGTTGATGCAAGTAAATGCTAGAACATTTTTTTTCTTCTAAGAGCTTCTGGAAAAGAAATGTTGCAATATGAATATACTTGATTTTAAATATTTTGTCATCATAAATGGGTGCATAAATTAAATATAATTAATTAAAATATATTAAAATTTAATGTAAAACAAAAATTTAACAAATTTTTATTTCTCAAAATTTTTAACGAACCAACCACTATTAATGATAATGTAATTATTTATTCGTTCTAACTAAATATTATAATTATAATGATTATATCAATTCTTATTTTTCACTATATTTATTATAAATTTTATTACCATTGTCCCGTATAAATCAAGCACCCCCTTAAATCTAGGGATGAAGTAGCCCTGGCTAGTACCAAACCACCCTCTTCTGCTTGGGTGGGGTCTGACTTAAGACAGCGCAGTCCTAACTTGGCTTGATCCTAATTTTTTAAATAAAAAATTCAAAAATACAATTAATTTTTATCAATATCGTTTTGTTTATAAAAGACGAGTCTCAAATCAAGCTTGAATAATTTGAGCCTGGCCTAATGGTCAACTTTTTCAGAAAGGTTAAGTTTGAGTCCTAATCAACTCAGAATCATCTGCCATTCCTATATAAATCTCAACTAAGTATGGGTTTTGGGTGCAAGAATAAGTTGGATAAAAATTTGAATTAAATTGAACTATTTTTGAAAAGAAAAATATATATTTCTAAACTAAAATTACTTTAATTTAAAATCAATTTAAATTTAGAAAAGTTTAATAATTAAAAAATTATGTCAAATTTTGATTAAACTTTATTTAATAGCAAGTACGAATGTTTCAATGGCCTGCCCTGGGCCGACCTCTAGTCATGATGGCTTATGGCTGGGCAGGTTGGGATAGGTTAGCCTGTGGCCTAGGTTGACCGGCCTATGACTCAAGCTATGGTTCTACAGGCTACAAGTAGGCTGGGCCAATCCGGCCTATCATTTAAAAAAAACTTTTAAAATGACGTCGTTTTGGAAGTAACAGTCAGACCATAGGTTACGAACCACGAACCACGAACAGATCCAGGGCCGATCATGATCGGCTGGACTTCGGCTCATAACCCGGTTAATCCAGGCTGAGCTGAACCCTTTTTGACATCTTTAATTTATGTGGACCTTTTCTAAATTAAAGTTTGTATAATTTTAGACTAAAGCTCGTTTTTTTTTTTTCAAGCTATGTTTTAAACTTGAGTTGTCTCGCTCAATTTGATTAAAAACTCAAAATTTTTAAATAAAATTACATCGATTTTAATTTTTAAAATATTTAATTAAACTTAATCTAGTTCATCCAAACACGATTAGGACTCTAAGTCTAAAACTTCGGACTTCAAGTTAAACCCAAATTCGAACACATAATTTCAAACTAAACTTAAATTTGAGTAGACCTAGACTCAGATCCGAATTGATCCATTGTCAATCCTAATTCAATTGAAATCTTGGGTTGGATTCCCATTTTCTTCAAAAAGAGCTCGCATCCAACCCACCCATTTACTAATGTTTTCTGTTTCAACCCAATAGTAAATATGAATCAAATGCGGCGGTTGCATGCTCTTGGTTTCATGTTCTTGCACGCGTCATACGATCTCCTTTCCTCATTTTCGATTCTAACGAACAAAAACGTCCTATCCATTTCTCGCCTTCCGATTCCGAACAGAGTCCAAGCTCGCGAGCCTCTATTTAAGGTTTTCGTTTTCGCCTAATTTAATGTTTACTTCGCCGGTACAATGATTCTATCGAGAATCGCTCGTTCTTCTTCTCGTCACGTGCTCAATAGAGTAAGCTTTGTTCCTTACCTTTTCTATTTTGTGATTATCTGATTATCAATTGAATAAGCCTCGTTCTTTACTTTCCGTAGAATGTGGTCTCCAGGGGTCACAACGTGAGGCACTCGTTGGTGAAAGAACCGATTGTCGCGTCCCTGCACCTAGAGAACGCGTGCATTCCACGCGTCGATGGCGTTTTGGGGCTCGTGAGAGGCTATGTATCTACTGGTCGAGCTTCGAAACAGTTGTTATCGAGCACGTGGCGGTCTAATGTCGATTCACTCATTGCAAACCCTAGGTTTCGACGTTTATTGTCGAGCGAAGCTCCGAAGCAGAAAAGTAAGTGCCTAGTATGATTTTCGTGAATGTTTGTGTTTGTGCGCTTTGGATAATGTAAATGCAGCATTTCGACTTTGTTTAAATTCTTCTAATGATTTTTGCTTGTATGATGTATATAGAGTATGAGAATTATTATCCAAAGAATAAGAAGGAGACTGCCAGAGCCAATGAGCGCAAATTTGAGTCCAAAGGTGCATCCCTTTTTGATATAGATTCTCATTGGGTTTTGTTTTTTTTCCCTAGTTAGCATTCAGTTTTGTTGAATTCATTAACTGTCTGTTGAATGGAAAATTTGGGATTGGAATCAGAATAAATGGGAATTTAACTTGTGTCACAGGTACAGTCTTATTGCTGGTATGCATTTCAAAACTTGATGTTTGTCAAACATTTCTTTAAAATTTCTGCAGGGAACACTGGTGGACGTGCTGGTGGAGATTCCCAAAACATTACGAATCTGCTTCAAAAACTTATAACTCCTTTGTTATTCACAGCCTTTGTATGCTCATCCATCTTATTGGCTCCACTAGAGCAGAAGCAGGCAAGTGCTTGTGAATCACTCCATGGATGCTTAGATATATTCTCTTTCTTATTTATGTGAATGGATATAACTAGTTGATGTTCCACAGATCAGTTTCCAAGAGTTCAAAAACAGGCTACTTGAACCTGGTCTGGTGGATCGCATTGTCATTTCAAATAAATCGGTTGCAAAAGTGTATGTGAGAACCACTCCACGTAATGCAAACTCAACAAATGATGACATTGTCCATGGTCCTGTTGATGGTACCACTGGCATGAATGTTAGCCAGTACAAATACTATATTAACATAGGAAGTCTTGAATCTTTTGAAGAAAAGCTAGAGGAAGCCCAGGACGCTTTGCATATAGATCCACATGATTATGTTCCTGTGACTTATGTTAATGAAGTGAACTGGTTTCAAGAATTGATGAGGTTTGCTCCTACACTATTTCTTTTTGGAGTACTCTGGTTAATGGGGAGAAAAATGCAGGGTGGTGTTGGTGTTGGTGGTTCTGGTGGGCAGGGAGCCCGTGGAATATTCAACATAGGAAAGGCACATTTTACAAAAATTGACAAGAAGGCCAAAGATAAGGTAAGCATTAACCGCATGAAATTTTTTAATGTTGATACTTACAATAACCTCTAGAATGCTGATCCCAAATACTTGATTTTTAGGTACCATTTCACCTTGAAAATGGTCAGCACATCTAGTTCACTCTTTTCTCTCAGATATGTAATTATTGAAGTGCTTTGACCTTAATTATCATGGTAGGTTATTTGCCTAAGTTTGATTTGGTCCATCAGGTATTTTTCAAAGATGTTGCTGGCTGTGATGAGGCAAAACAAGAAATTATGGAATTTGTACACTTCCTCAAGAATCCAAGGAAGTACGAGGAGTTGGGCGCTAAAATCCCTAAAGGTGCCCTTCTTGTAGGCCCTCCGGGAACAGGGAAGACATTACTTGCAAAGGCAACTGCTGGAGAATCTGATGTTCCTTTCCTATCAATTTCTGGATCAGACTTTATGGAAATGTTTGTTGGAGTTGGGCCATCCAGGGTTAGAAGCTTGTTTCAGGAGGCAAGGCAATGTGCCCCAAGCATTATATTTATTGATGAAATTGATGCAATCGGTCGAGCAAGAGGACGTGGGGGCTTTTCTGGTGGTAATGATGAACGTGAAAGTACGCTTAATCAGTTGCTTGTAGAGATGGATGGGTTTGGAACCACTTCTGGAGTTGTTGTACTTGCTGGAACTAATAGGCCGGATATTTTAGACAAAGCTCTACTAAGACCAGGCCGGTTCGATCGTCAAATTACAATTGATAAGCCTGATATTAAAGGACGTAATCAAATTTTCCTGATCTATTTAAAAAAGTTGAAACTTGATAAAGATCCTTCTTATTATGCCCAACGACTTGCTGCTCTAACTCCTGGGTTTGCTGGAGCAGACATTGCAAATGTTTGCAATGAGGCTGCTTTAATTGCAGCAAGAAATGAGAGTCCACATGTGACAATGGAACATTTTGAGGCAGCCGTAGACAGAGTCATAGGTGGTTTGGAAAAGAAGAATAAGGTAATATGTTTTTACTTGCATAACCCAGCTGAAATTTTCTCTTTGAATTTTCTTCATTCACTTGGTAATATGCTCTTTCTGGAAATGACCTTTTATGTCCTTGGACATGGATCTGTTCCAGTTATGGGATGAACCTATTCAATTTTGGTTTGAAATACCTGAAATGGGAACCATCCTAAGCCTTCAAGTTTGATTGTCATCATCTCATTATAATTTGCAACACAATAGTTATTGTAGTCTTTGAAGAGTTGCATACAGTAAAACCTCTATAAATGAATATTTTTGGGACCTGAGAAATTATTATCTTATACGGAGTTATTAATTTATCGATAAATGAATATT
>JAOQMS010000005.1:45299619-45319957 GCA_027563885.1 Erythroxylum longipes | reverse complement strand
AGAGTTATATAGCGAAGCATATATATTATATTCAGTATATCTAAAGAGTTACATAGGATCATTACCATATAACTTTAATTTAAGCTGTCACAACAACTCCAACTTGAAGAAACGAAAGGTTTCTTCAGTGTTGTCACGCATCATGTATTATTGATGCGATCTTCAAGATAGTTGAACATTGAATTGGAAAGCAGCAAATAAGCTATTTTTGTTGATCATCTTTATCCTTAAATGAGAACAAAATGAGGACATGGTCAGTTCAGTTCCAACATTTCAGCAATATACGTGTCTTGTAAGGACGTTTCAACACAAACTGGTGCGTTCAATTAATCAAATAATAACGTTAACATGAGACACTAATCGTACATAAAAAGAAGAAGGCAGACGTGAGCTTCTTGTCTTCGGCTTCAATTATAGAGGGCCACACCACGCACACTCTCATCTCATGCCCTCTCAAGTGCTCCAAAAATCAGACAAACATACCCCAGAAACTGACGTCTCACCCACTGATTATAATGCTTAATGGATTTGTGTGTTCCATTTTCCAACTTGTTTTTCAGAATCAGATGTCACCTGCAACAACAATTCATATTTATTTTAGTTTCTTTTTCTCTTTTTTTTTGATAAATTAGTGATTGATTTATTGGACAAAGTTGAAGATAAGTTACATACAATTAAGATAAGCTTTTTGTATTACACCATAATATGATTTCAATTTAGGGTAAAAGATATAAACATCTTCTGCAGTTTAAGAAATTTTAGAAAAATTCTAACACAACGACAACGCCTAGTATAAATCCTGCTGATACGTGAAATTTAGGGTTTAGAAATTCTTTAACTACGAAAATTCTTTTATGATCTTTAAAATTTTTTAAAAATTTTCATATAATTATTTATTTTTTAGACAAATCCCTTGTTTTATGTTTTGATTAACAAAATAACTAAGAAATACATGCAATATGAAAAATTAGACATGAACGAATCAGATGTTATTTACACAACGATTCAATCTAACTCTTAAACTCAAATCAAACTAATTGAATTCAACTTAAATTAACAATTTATTGTAATTATTTACATTATTAATTTAAATTAAATTTAATTAGTTTGAGTTTGATTTAAGAGTTAAGCTGAGTTATCATATTAATGACATTCGTCATTCCACATTTGATATTTATATTACTTGTATTTTGTTGTTATTTTTTAATCGAAGTTTAAGAGATGAGGTTTTTAAAAATAAAAAATAAAAAATTCTTTTTGATCATTTTAAAGATTAGATAGTTTTTATAAGCTTTCTTAAATTACAAGAGATGTCTATGGAGTATCTAAGGAGGTGTTTGGTAAACAGCTTAACAGTTGATAAGCTGTTTTTTAGCTCATTGACTAAAAGTTAACTTTTTGATTATCTTAAAAAGCTATTGATGTGTTTGGTAAATGATTTATTAGTTAGCTTATTTAACCCTAATAAGCTATTTCATAAAAGCTTCATAAGAGGAGTTTTTGGGGTTAGTTGTTTGCCTAATGACAGTATTGCTCTCAACTTTACTCTATACTTTTGCTCTGTGTGTTTTTCAAAGTTGGTTTTTTTATCGTACAATTATGTCGTGAAGTTTGGAAGAATATAATAAAGGGGTTAATTAAACTTTTTAATTTTTATTTAATTTTATAATATTAGTTTACATTTAAAAACTCCATAATATTAAAATTTTGAACATAAAGAGTCACATCAAATTAATATTTGTAGTACATAACTACTATATATCATATTTGTGTCATAATATAATTATAGATATTTTTAATTTATTAAATAATAAACTTCATAAATATTATGTGAAAAATATTAATATGATGTAACTCGTTGCAACATTTATATTAATAGAGAATTTAACGTTTGATTATTATTATTATTATTATTATTATTATTATTATTATTATTAAAGTTATAAACTTAAATTTCGTAAAATTAAATATCTAAAATCTAAATTCTCATAAAAATATTCAACGAAATACTAAGAAATTTAATATTCACGTCCTTATAATTTTTTTTAAAATCATGCCCTCATAAATCATTTTATATATCAACAACTAATACTAAATGACTAATTTTACGAAATATCTTTAATAAACAGCTGATGTTATCTACTGGTCAAATCATCAGCTAATATAATCATCTAACAGCCAATACAATCCGCTATTTATCAAACAACGCCTATGTTTTTTACGCTTATACTTATTAGAGATGTCAAAAAGGGCCCGACTAATTTTGGCTAGGGTTGACCCCGTCAGACCTCAGCCTGTGGCCCGACCATTACTTTCAAAATAACGTTATTTTGAAAGTTTTTCTTTAAAAAAAATAGCGGCTCAAGTTGGCTCGACCTGCTCGTGACTTGTTGGGTCATAAGCCAAGTCACAGGCCGGTCAACCTTGGTCAAGCCGAGTCATTGGCCGACCCATCCCGGCCCGCTGGGCCACGGATCATTAACCCGGAGTCGGGCCGAGCCGAGCCAGGACATATCTAATACTTATTAAAACATTCTTTCTTATATCATAAATTATATGCAAAACTCAAATGAATTCATAATACATCATAGAGTTGCGGGAAAAAATTTAGATATTTTTTTAAAAAAATTTTATTCAATTTTTTTATTTAAGATATTGACAAAACATAACTCAAATTTGACATTACATCTAAAGTCAATAGAGAAGTTTGAATGTGCAATTCTTTTTATATGAAATAATGAGTATGCAAGGTTGAATTTAAAAGTCATTGCTTCCATAAGTATGGGAGCCACATACTTGAGATATTTATATTTTAACCTTAATATAAAAATGTAAGGACAAAATTATCATTCACCCAATATCATGCAAGTACAAAAACCTTAACTTTATTTATTCCACGCACAAGAATAAATATTTATAGCATCTTTGCAAGTGTTGAGTCTATTTTTATTTATAACTTGGTTTAATTAATATAAGTAATTTGTATGTCATTCCATATTTAAAAAATTGCACAATTAAAAAAATTGTTCCCTATATATATATATATATATACAATTTAGATTTAACAAAAACAAAAATTACTAAATTCTAGCATATCTATGTTAATAAATCTATCTTATGCCAAAAATAATTTGACTAAATAAAGAGTTGATTATACTATTAATTATTTTTCAATTGTGTTAATAAAATGACTTATAATCTCAAAATTTAACTAAATAAAATCTCAAATATTTATAGTAATTCATCTAACCATTCATAACCAATAAATAGTAAATTTTGACATAAAATTAATAAATTTTTATAAATTAAAATAAATCAATTAAGTTCGTTTTTTTTAAAGAGACAATTAAGTTTGTTTAATACTCTCTTTTATAATAAAACTTAAAATTAACAAATTAGTTAAAGAATAATCCCTTTTTAATCAGATTTCAAAATTTTTAATTTTATTTAATATTTTTTCAAATTTATAACAGTTTAATATTAATTGAATATTTTATTTTATTTTATTTTATTTTTTCGGTTTAACTTCGGACTCCGTTTTTTAAAGATTGATAATTAGA
The DNA here is from genome assembly GCA_027563885.1 of Erythroxylum longipes. Classification (NCBI taxonomy): domain Eukaryota; kingdom Viridiplantae; phylum Streptophyta; class Magnoliopsida; order Malpighiales; family Erythroxylaceae; genus Erythroxylum; species Erythroxylum longipes. The sequence continues at coordinate 45,316,397 of JAOQMS010000005.1, read as the reverse complement.
CTCATTGGACAAAAATTTCACGTGATAAATTAATTAAACATGCAGGGGCAGTTCAGGAATTTTACGTTCTTTATTACAATTTTTTTAATTTTTTTAACGTTAGGAGGAACCGTGAACTGGAACCATCTTTTGTTGTTTCTATGATCTTGTTTTCAACGAACTTTTAAATTTCGTGTCCTAAAACAGAAAAACAAAAATTTTATATAAACAAAATTACAAAAATGAAAATTTTATCTCTAAAATAAATTAGAATTGAAGATGGAGGTGACATTGAGGCTTTTGCCTATATAAAGCCATGTCTGCCTATCATGTTCTTCCCCCCCTCCCTCTCCTCCTCTGCTCTTCTCTTTGTTCAATCTCTCTCAGTTGGTCTCTCCAATTTCTCATAAAGATCTCATCTTTTGTTCTTGTTCCATTGAACAAGAAGCTTGAGATTGGTACGAAACATGAATATGTCTTTCTGCTTTGAAGCTTTTGGCATTTCTTTTTTTTCTTATGACCCTTTTGAAGGTTTTCTTCATCTGGGTTATTAAGCTTGGATGACAGTTCCTTCATTGACATGATCTTCATTTGACATTGCTCAGCCAGACGCCATGAAAACGAACCCTATTTTTAAGATGCAACTTGTCTATAATTATCTCAAGGCATAATAAGATGCCTATTTTGGTTATCTTGTTGGAATTTTTAATTTGATTCAGAAACTGAAACAATCCTTGAGAAAGTCTGTGATGCTAAAAACGTGGAAGCATGGAACCCTTTTTGCAGTTTTTCGTTCCTTTTATTTGTAAGAGAAAAAAGATGGCCTTTTTCAGTTTGTTTGAGATCATCAATTCTCTTTTTCTCTGAACTTATTCTGTTTTATAATGTCATTGGCTCTATTGATAGCCAGTTTTCATAAAATGAAGCAACTTTATTGACTTTCCAAATGCATAGTCATCAGGAGCTTCATGTTCCATAACGCTGTTGGTCCACTTATTCTGCATAAAATCTTCGGTGGTCGTTGTGGATTTGTCATTTGTATCACTTGTCTAGACTCTTCTTCTCCTAGTGGGAAACATCATTTCATACAAACAATGAAACTTACCCTTTTAAGGTTTAGATTGAATTTGCATCTTAGCTTTGGAGGGTTTAAGTTTTTATGGAGCTTAGCATTGATACCTTTTCGTCGTGTTCTGTAGATTTCCCATCCAGAATGGAGTTCGAGGACTGCTATCTTCAGGCACAGAGACCAAAATATGATTGCCTTCTCTTTGGTAAAAGTTCCATTTCAGAAGATTTTGTTAGTAAACTGCATTACGATTGGAACAAATTCTTATTTTTTGTTTATCTAACTCTGCAGATCTAGATGATACCCTTTATCCCCTAAGTTCTGGTATTGCAGCAGCATGTGGCAAAAATATTAAAGGTTAGTTTCTGCTTTTAGTTTTTCAATTTTCTGGATGAAGCTTGAGTTCATTGAATAAGAAATGAATATTTTTTTGCAGATTACATGGTTGAAAAACTTGGCATAGATGAAAACAAAATAACTGAACTGGGTAACCTACTGTACAAGAATTATGGCACAACAATGGCCGGTCTCAGGGTAAGGCATTTGAACTGTTTTAATGCCAAAACTATCATCTACTTCGCTTCTTAGATGAGAAATGATTGTATCTGATTACTCTTTCGCAGGCAATTGGCTATGACTTCGACTATGACGAGTACCATAGGTGGGTATTATTGTCTTCTTCTCTCAACTTTGTTTCAGTGCTTAACATTTATGACTTTCGTCTGATGTGAATTTACATATTTTCTTTCCTCTCTGCAGCTTTGTTCATGGCAGATTACCTTATGAAAACCTTAAACCAGACCCTGTCCTGAGGAGTCTTCTGCTCAGCTTGCCTGTTCGCAAAGTTGTAAGTACCTTGTTAAGATCAATATCCTTACAATTTTTCAAACCAAATTGGAGATTTCTTGATCTGTTTTTTTATTACATCACAGATCTTCACCAATGCAGACAAGGTACATGCACTTAAAGTTCTAAACAAACTTGGGTTGGAAGATTGTTTTGAAGGGATTATTTGTTTTGAAACTCTAAATCCTACACACAAAAACACTGCTTCTGATGATGAAGATGACCTCGAATTTCTTGGATCTTCTGCCATTAATGGCTATACTTCAACTACAAGTAGTGCCCCTGAGATATTTGACATTGTTGGTCATTTTGCTCAACCAAGTCCCAATTCAGTATTGCCTAAGACCCCCATTGTCTGCAAACCATCAGAGGTTGCCATAGAACGAGCTCTCAAGATAGCTAATATTGATCCTCAGAGAACTGTAAGTTACTCATTTTCAAGGGTTAAAAGAGAAGACCTTTTAGATGTTGGATTTGTTAGTTGCAACTTGCCTAACGTACCCAGAATTAATTTCCCCTTACAGTTGTTCTTCGAGGATAGCGTACGCAACATCCAGGCTGGAAAGCGTGTAGGTCTTGATACTGTGTTGGTAAGCCAATAAAAAATGCAACATAAGTCCTAAAACACTGCAACTTTTGAAGAAGTTAAGAATATTATTTTCCTAATTCTTCTCAAATAAATTTCAGGTTGGCACTTCACAGAGAGTCAAAGGAGCAGACTATGCACTAGAAAGCATCCACAACCTGAGGGAAGCAATTCCAGAGCTATGGGAAGCTGAGATTAAGTCAGAAGTTGGTTATTCTGAGAAGGTTACAGCTCAGACACCTGTCAGAGCTTAGACATATGTGCTATGATTAGCCTGAAAATTATCTGTGTCAGGATCTTATTGGTTGTTCTTTACAAGGTTACAGCACCAGACACCTGTCTCAGTTTAGATATATGAGCTATCATTAGCCTCTAGCAGACAAATCAGTTGCGTTAGGATGTTATTAAACCCCACTTCCCTATCTTACGTTCCATTGATGTAGATGCCTTCCTGCAATCATTAAGCCAAAAAATGATTAAAAAAAAAGTTCCGTTCTTCCCTGAAATCTCTCTGATACACTAAAACTGATGTCATAATCAATTAGCAATCATTTGATTCCAATTACTAAAAGTCATGCTTATCATCAAAATAACATATATATAAGATGGGAATACGAGTCAAATCTAGTGCAGAAGAGGTACTGCGTTCATTTTCAAGCTTTCCAACAAGTAACAATCTTAAACAAGGCAACAGGTTTGTATTACTACGTGTGAGTTGTGTGATGGTCCTGTAGTTTAAAGATTACCTGAAGTTACTATCAAACAAATTCAAGCTGGCAACAAAAGAAGCACCTTAGCCCAGATGCAGATATGATCTTTGAAGCTGTAAAGTGGAAACCTAAGTAAGTTATCAAATCATGAAAGCCCCATAAATGGACAGGAATGTCCCACTTCTGATGCAAAGAGCCATGGAACTCTACTTCACTTTGTGTCATTGCCAATGAGTAGGTTGGAGATAGGACATTGGAAGCACAGATTGGTGAACAATAATGCAAAACTTTGGTGTGGAGTGTTGAACTTGGATCTTCACCTACCTAATAACTCCATCCTGCTGATTAACGAAATGCTTTGTAGACACCGCACTCAGCTTGAGTTATTAATGGCTTCCATCTTAATTTGAGTCGTATTTAATAATTTTCTTTAGGTTTAATTAATAATAAAATTTTAAATTAATTAATAATTATCAAATTTAAATTAAGATATTTTTAAGTTTAAAATTTAAAATTCTTTTCAATATCAAATTCTAATTTTAGAATATTCAAATTCGATTTGATTTATTATTGATTTTAAAATTTTATTTATATAAATTAATATTTTTATTATAAAATGTATGTAACTCAAAATTTTTAATTATTTAATTAATTCTTTGACATGATTAATAATTAATCATGTGGTGTATACATTTTTTCGAAATAAAAATTAAATTGTTAACTTTTGTAATATAATAAAATTAATTATAAAAGTAAATATTAAGAATTAATTTGACCTTTTATATGAATATACATAATTATTTATATATATAAATTTAAGAAAAAGTTTTATAGCAATAATAAAATAATTATTTCTATCATAAATAATAAAAATAATATTTTAATAAAAGTACAAACTTTCTTTTATAATATAAATAAAATAACTACTAATCACAACCAAAAAGATTCTTCGGCCCAATCCATGTAGCTAAACCCAACTTTACCACCAACTGCAACCCGACCCGGCCCATTTGAAAGTTAAAGTTGGCACTTGAAACAAACGGTCCGGATCCTGCGATGGACGGCTACGAGAGAGAGAGAGAGAGAGAGCTGGTTTGACCGTCGGTGCGTTGGAAATTAATGCTACTTAACCAATTGGAGCGTTGAGACGTGTCCCGTTTAGGTTCTCTACCATCGGATGCGTTTAACACACAGTTGGACACTTCCAGAATCTTCGGAACTTTCTCTTCGCTTCTTTTCTTCTCCTGCGTCATCATTGGTATTTTAGTAGAGTTGGTTGTGTGTATCAGCTTCAATGGCGAGCTTACCTACTGTCCTTGTCACCGGAGCTGGTGGCAGAACTGGTGCTCTGTCCCTCTCTCTCTCTCTATCTCTCTTTCTCTCATACACACGCACACACTGTTATGGTTTAATTCAAATTATGGGACTTGAATTTCATATCGATTAAATACAAAATCGGTGTAAGATTTATAAGGACTTTAAGCTCTTACCCTCGTAAGCTAACTTTTGGGTTGGTTTTCCTAAAGTCCTTATCACACACACTCACATTTTAGTTTGTTATAGATGTTCTTTAATTCTTTGTTTTGTTCTGAGACAGCTTCTTCATGTTGTTTTTTATGGGCTTTTTATGATTTTTTGCCACAAAGATTGAATCTTTATAAGTTGTACGATAAGGGATGATCAGTAATTGTATTTTTTCCCCCAATTAACAAACGATTAATGCAAATAAACTTGTTACCAATTTACCATGAAATGGGTTGTTAAAACCCTGATTGGTGTGATACTATTCTGGGGATTAAGTTCTGTTTCTGTAGATGACTTCAATCATATGTAGTTGGACTCACGGCTGGCTTGAACGTTAAAATTAGTTTAAGATTATAGGATCAACTTGTATGCATCATTGATTAAATCACTATCTAGTTGTTAATCTTTGTTTCCACCGGTTAAAGGAACTTTGCAGAGAAAATTTTCTTCCTTTCCAAGTTCGAATCTTTCTGATAAAGTTGGTTTTCAATTTAAAAACATATATATGTAAGTTTAAAACAACAACTGGTCTTTGGCAGTTGAAAAGAATAACTGACTCATCATGTGTGTTTTTCTGTCTACCATGAACAATTATGGAAAGTTCTTGATGTTTGTCTTGTTCTAATGCAATTTGTGAGTTGTGATTGTTCCTTTGCTTTTACAAGCTTCAACGACAGTTTCGAGGTTTGCTTCGGTTAATCATTAGTTTCTAAGAAGTTTTCATTGCCTTACGATATGTAGGGTAGGGATGATATACTTTTATGGTTGCAAGTTTATAGCCTTTTCTTTTGCTGCAGATATGTAAAGGCAGTGGAAGTATTGTATAATCTGTTCTGCCTTCATCAAAGCTTGGTATTGATTATCTTTTTGTTAATTGAAATTTCTGCAGGTTCAATTGTTTATAAGAGATTGAAGGAGAGATCTGACCAATATGTTGCAAGAGGTTTAGTGAGAACTCAAGAGAGTAAGGAGAAAATCGGTGGAGCAGAAGATGTCTTCGTTGGGGATATAAGAGATGCCGAAAGCATCACCCCAGCTGTCCAAGGAATTGATACTCTGATTATACTCACAAGTGCAGTGCCAAAGATGAAGCCTGGTTTTGATCCATCCCAAGGAGGAAGACCTGAGTTTTATTATGAGGATGGTGCTTTTCCTGAACAAGTAATTCGTGTATTCCTGGTCATTGAATCATTAAACGTCATAGGTTTTTGTTTTGCTAACATCGATTTGGTGCCATTGCGGATTTAGGTTGACTGGATTGGTCAGAAAAATCAAATAGATGCTGGTGAGATTTCCTTCCCTTCTCCTTATTGATTTATACTTTCATTTCTTCAAGTTAACTTGTTTAAACTAAAATCGGTCACTACATGAACAGCCACGGCTTCTGGAGTAAAGCAAATTGTCCTGGTTGGATCTATGGGTGGAACAAATCCTAATCACCTTTTGAACCGCTTGGGCAATGGGAATATACTGGTTTGTGATCCTTGCTTGTATCTCCAGAAAAAGTTTGTGTTTCTAGTTTTCTTTTAGACCTCTCTTTGTGGAAAAAGATGATAATTGATCATCTTATATTTTTGTGTCTTCTACTCTAGTATCTCTTCTTAGGTGCTTTTTTAGCTTACCGTAATTCTTCCTGTGTTTCATCAGATTTGGAAGAGAAAGGCTGAGCAGTATTTGGCTGATTCTGGTGTTCCATACACCATCATAAGGTAAGATATGGACCAATGCAGGTCCTCTTGTGCTACATATTTCATTTTATTCAGCTTCTTCCAAAATGTGATTAAGCAAATTTACATGTCTGATTGGGGGGCCGAGATAACCGTAAGAGTCGGCTCTAAAACTTATCTGGAAATAATTGATATGAAAAATAAACAATTGATATGAAAAATAAGGTTACGTGTTTTGAGTCCTTGCCTAATGTGGCTAACCTTGAAAGTTTACTCCTCTCTTGTCTGTGTTTTTCTTTTTATCTTATATGGAGCTTGCAAACTGACTCTTTCTGGCTGAATCAGGCCTGGAGGCCTGCTAGACAAAGATGGAGGTATACGAGAACTGCTCGTGGGAAAGGATGATGAACTTCTGCAGACAGACACGAAAACCATTCCGAGGGCTGATGTTGCAGAAGTTTGCATTCAGGTATAGTTATAGAGAACCAGAAATTACAGTGCCGTTTTGCTTGATACCTCTATGCTGTTCGCGGGACTTTTACATTCTGATCATTCATCAGTCGAACCGAGCATTAATGTGCATGTCTGAAACAGGCGCTGCAGTACGAGGAAGCTAAGTTCAAGGCATTTGATCTCGCCTCAAAGCCAGAGGGAACAGGAACACCAACCAAAGATTTTAAAGCCCTCTTCTCACAAATCACTGCTCGTTTTTGATTCCCAGTTGCTTCTACTATTGCTCTGGGATCACTGTAGCATTAACATGTATTAACAGTGAAGAGTATAAACCCATCTCGATAAGCAAAAACTGCAAAAAGAAAATGACAGACATGTCCTGAAACCTTGTCAGGAGACACTTGAAACTATAGAGAAGTTCATGTTGTTCAATTTTAGATGAGTAAGTCACACTACTTTCCATTGAAATTCCAGTGAATCATTAAATTAACTGCAGAACATGGAACCTTGGAACCCATATGTTCAACGTTTGGAGCTTATCATTTGCAGTATCTTCCATCTTCAGGATCCATTGAATCTCAACCTGGTGTAATATTATCCAATGCCTGCAATTAAAAATTATCATTCGTCAAGAAGCTAATAACGCATGGCAGTCTCACAAGAAAGGTATACAAGTAATCTCTAACTATTTATTTTGACAAATAGATTCTTATGTTCTAATGTTGATATATGGCATCCTATTATAGTTCAAACACAGATAAATTAAGTTTTAATGAATGTTTATAATTATTGAGTTAAACTCGAGTTGTTCAGATTTAAGTAATTAGTCGTTTTAATATATTAATCTTGATAAAGTTTGATTAAGTTTAATTTGATCTTGAGTCGGGTCTTGCCCATTATTATCTTTTAAGTAAAACTTGTTTATAACATGATATGAAAATAATTATATGACGTACTCTGTTTCACCAAGTAACAAATAAGAACAGAGGGACACCAAGTTACCAATCTGAGGTCAGTGTCTGAGATTATTACACATGTTCCCTATTTGCGGTAGCACGTGCACTTTCACAAGATTCATCATTCATGGTCACGTGAGGTTATCCTGTCCAACCTCAAACCCATCCACAAGCGCAACTCAAAAAACTGAAGCCTGAAAGTTCCGATGTTGCTCGTCGGACCCTTGTCTCTGGGGAGTTTGAATTCCTCCAATTTACACTTGGAAATCCAAAACCCTAATCGGAACCCGTTCATTTCCACCAAACTAACAGGAAACCCATCACGTCGCCGCCTAATCATCGCCAATTGCTGTCTCAAAAACAATCCACAAGGTAACAACAATTATAAAGCTATTTTCTTTTTCAATCAAATTCAACTAAAGAATGATGCTTTATCGTTGCCCAGATGATGAAGGAGGCAGTTTAGGAGTTAAAGCTGCATTGTCCTTTCTCAGATTTTACAAGAGTATGTTGTGTCCTCTGTTTCCCTGTTACTGCAGTTCATCATCACTTCTGAGCCTTGTGTTATATAAACTGGAAATTCTATGTAAATATCTCGTGAATTATATGAAATTGGTGTGAAAAACAGAGGAAATCTCGCCGATTTTACCCAGAAGTTGCCGATACGTTCCGACATGTAGTGAGTACTCGATGATAGCTTACAAGAAGTACGGATTCGTAAAAGGGACAGCCTTGACTGCTTGGCGACTCTGTCGTTGCAATCCACTTGGTAGACAGTTATTCTCGTTTTCAATCTTATGTTAACATTTGATTAAAGTTTGCAGCATGAAAATTTGGGTTCTGTTTTGCTTGTTACAGGTGGGTCTGGTTTTGATCCTCCAAGATGGTTTGATGAGGAAATGCCAAGTGAAGAAAGAGATCTTTGGGATTGATTAAAGATGGTCTCTTTTCATTGTCATCTTCTAAACATTAGCAGAATTCACCTTGAAATTACCTACCTAGTTCATAGGTTTTTCTTGTAGGTTCACACAAGCAGGAAAGATTCCATCTTTTTCCCCACCATTGTAGAGAGAGAGTTCCATCTAAACATGGGGATGGAACCTCACGTGGCAGTGTTATCGATTTGGAGAAAATGGAGTGGTGAATCAGCGGGACAAGATGCTTGGGAAGAGCAGGAATAGCAGTAAATAAATGTACCGCATAGTGAATCTGACCATGATATTGGTCCCCATTCGAAAAGCACCTTCCTTCAACAATGGTGGTGCCTTTGAGTGAGTGGTTTACTTTGTTCTATGAATCATTTCAATGGAATTTCTGGGACTTCCTTGTCTACGTCTCAATAATACATCACGATTGTAGAGATAGGACCACCATTATCGAATCTCAACTCCTAATGGCTTTGGAATTCGGTAGAAAGAGCACTATTTTAGAGATCATCGGGCCAATAAGAGATGGATACTTTTTTATATTTCAGCTTTTGGCTTCAGTTCCGACACTTGAACAAAAAGAACATGTGATAAAACATAGACTAACAATGTTCGGTGGCAAAGCTACTGGATACCCTGAGCACCAAAGGGAAAACGCCAACTGAGTATGTAGTAAGTTGAGCGACTATGGAATCTTTTGATCAGAGAAAGGGATTTCCTTGAAAAGCGAGCACGATTCGGGGGTATTGTATTTTTCAGGTTCCTGTATCGTTATCAAACATAATAAAGAAATTGCCTGTCAGCTAGTCTTTGACTTGGAAAACAGAAAAGAATTAAAATTAAGAAATGGAGTACAAAGGTCCCCACTTACTGGACAGAGAAAGAGAGAGAGGTTTAAGTGGTAAATTGGATTTTTCAAGACACGAGATTGGATCACGGAGGAGTTAGCAGGTGGATGGACCATTGTTCAAGTCCCCTTGTAGGTGGCTAAGAAGCAAGTAGACAAGAGACAGGAAGAGCTCTAGAGACATGGGATTGTTTCAAAAAAGACTACTGGTTCTGCTTTTCCTAACATGTTGATGTTACCTTTCCAAGTTTGCACAGGGAAAAGAGAACTGGATAGTTGTTCATAGCATATGCTCAGCTGATAAAAGACCATATTGTACACTACTTTCAAGTTATGCAGGCTTGTGCTTGTGCTTGTGCTTGTGCTTGTGCTTGAAAGAAGGAAAAGTTGGGAAGAAATTAGTGAAGCTTCTCTTTTCCATCTACAATAGGAATGTGAACAGTAATCATCGCAGTATTACAATACTTTAGATTGTACATATCTGACTAAAAACGTGATCGTGATCAGAAAAATGCCTTCTTCTTTGCTTTACCTGAAGTAATACATGATAGACCAAAAATTTCAACATTATCTGAAGTGCAGGGAAACTACAACTAGAGGTGTTAAGTACACATTTTTAACGCTTTCTGCTGTGACCACCATCCTTAGCATTCATGTCACTGTCAGAAGTCGGTTTCTGAAAATCAGTGTCATGTCAGGTGAGAAAGTAAGCAAGCCCCTTGCAATCGCCAGGAAAACAATATACAGTTATGAAGAGCAGATGGTGCAGATGGATTATAGAAGAACCTGAACAGCGTTTTCTTACATTTCTCTGACAGAAACATTGGCGAGACCTGCACTCAAGCTTTCTGTGTAGGTCTCCAAGCAGAAAGAGTGTAAATAATTCGACCCTTCCATCCTTGCAACAGCCACTGGCCATCTTCATCAATTACAAAGTCTTTGTAGTAAAGATGCCTAACTTTATCATATGCAACCTTCAATACCTCCCTGTCAAAAGGTTCCTGCACAAACCCTGCCCTCAGGCAACGAACCTGCCATTGCTTATATGTTTCTGGCCTCTCCACTCTCTCCCAGCCCTCACAAGCTATAACATTCATGGCCTCCCTACCAAAGATCTCCTTCTCAATCAACATCCTCTGAGGATTCTCACGAGGGACAATAGTTTCCAGCATATCAAATAATGCAGAAAAATGAAACAAAGCCTCTCGGAATCGTGTAACGAAGAAGGGAGCATTATAGGCCCCATTTACAATTCCATGGATGAAAATAGTAGGATTAATCTTCCTTATGAAATTAAGAACCATATTTCTTGGGCTGTCAACTGAAACTGTCTCATCGAGTAAGTTCTTAGCCCGATAGAAGCAGGTAACAACAATAATCTCATCCTTATCAATCTTCAGTTCCTCAAGTTGTATTGTTTCCCATTTTTTGGCTATAGCATTGTACTGAAATGGGACATTGAACTTCTTGGCATAATCTGCTAAGCGCCGGCCTGTTTCTTCGACTCGCTCTGCTGGTCGGAACCCGGGCTGGGGAAAATCTATTCCTGTAATTCTAAGCTTCGGTGGCCCGCCTGATCTCCATGACAGTCGCTGAATAAGAGTAGGCCACTGAAAACCATAATAAACTCCAAAATCTATAACATGAACCTTGGCTGAATTTTCTGAAATATTCATTATTGTCCTGTTGCTGACAAAATTGGTCAGCTTTCTGAAAGGGCATGCAGCAAGAACAAGATGATAAGCTTTCAAGATATCTGCAGCAGTTGTTCTCTTACTAACAAGGCCTTTATAAATCTGACTACCAGTTCCTGCTAAACGTGCTTCAAGACCATTAGCAAAGCAATGAGCTAATCTCTGGTTTCCATCCCCAAAAGGAAAGGAATGTTGCCTAATCTCCTTTAACAATTCACTTGCATTCCTGGAATCATCAGCAGCAACAGCTTGTGCACAACTAATCATTAGAGTTCTTAGATCCACCACTTTCTTCTTCACACCGCGTTTCTTACCAGAACCCTTTCCACCATTAGAACCCTTTGACTGTCCACTCTGGTCATTTTTTAATCCAGCGTTCTTGAAGGCTTCACAAAGAGCTGTGAAGTCTGACTTACCTTCTCCAGCAGAATAAAGCAGCATTCTATCATATGTATCTGATCGCAGATCAGATTCTGCATAAGTGGCCTGTTGTTTACTACTCCTCTCTTCTTTTGTATCTTCATCACCTCTGTGCGGATTCTTCCTTCCTCTCGACTCACGAGGTGACATAACCCTATCATCCCTTTTCTCTAACTTGATTGCAACCTCACTAAGCCTTCCCTTTGACTTCTCAGAGAAAACCCCATTGGACCCTGCATTAAGAAACAATCCATCTACACTTGGAAGAAACTTGCTAGCCTCCTCAACACCCTTCCTGAATTGCAATATGGATTGGCTCTCGCCACTCCAATCAGAGATTTTAAACGTGCTGCTTGGAGAATCCACCAAACCATCCCCACTGGTAACTAAACTATTTGAAGAGCTGTAAGATGATTGTGATACTACACTAGGAGCACGAAAAGTTCGTGATTGTAACAAATCCTTACGTTTTGGGTTCACAATCCATAAACTATCATCTAAATAGCCATCAGTGATCTTACTACTAACACTAGGACTGCAGTTAGAACTGAAACTATCACAAACAGTCTCACCAGTTTGATTGGAAAAAGCTTGGTTAGACTCTGGAGAAGGAGGGTACTTCTTGCCTAAAACCTCATAGAAGGATTTCTCTGCAGCTTGAAGACCCAAAGAGTCTTGAAGCATGCAAGTCTTATCCTCCATATCTTCTTCCATAAGCATCTGGCTTATGTACTTCAAAACAGTATCAGAAAAATCACAATCTTCAGGAGAATCTTCTTCTCGGGTTACATTCGAGTAAGGTGTTGCATTACTCGGTCCCGCATCACTTGGAGAGCATTGAAACTCTCTGAAACTGTGATCTACAAAACTATTCTCGAATCTGTGTCCAGAGACAAGATTCTTATTTGGTAGAACAGGCAAAGGTTGGCTCCTGAATTGGATTTCGTTCATCGAACTCGAATAACCTCTGAAGCGTGGATCCATAATTCTCCAGCTTCTGAGACAAGAATTGCAAATGCTTCAAAGAACCCAACTTCCAGCGAATGAATAGCTTCGCCGCAAAAGAAGAAGACAAGCACAGCCTATGATTTAAGTGCCAACTCTGCTTTATAAAAAAACAATAGGAATCAAAAACAAGAAGAACCCAAGAACCAATAAACACAAAGCTTCAAGCTTTTCGTTAACTAAATAGAACAAACAAAGAAATCCCATCTTTCTCAAACAAAAACCCCATCTTTGCAAATAAAGTTCAGAACTTTGCAAGACCCAACTCGTCGATTCTACTCAAAAGTCAACTAAAAACCATTGACAGCTTCGAAAATGAATCAACTGATAGCAAACTAAACAGAGAACCAAAACCTTAACTACTACATGAACAGACGAACAATAACAAGAAGAGACAGAGAGAAGTAAAGACTAATTTGTGGGAGTAATTTTTAGACAAAAATAGCAAAAACAGAGAGAGACAAGACGTCTTTAAGTCACATTAACTGATAGATCAGAGCCGTCCATCTTTCTGGTGCCAACGTTAGCGGCTCTAGCTCGAAACCTTCTCCACTTCATCGCCATTTGACCGTAATCTTAAGAGTCAGCGAATCAGCTTCTGACAAATGTCAGCGAAAAGCACCTCATTCTCTCAAATTACCGTCAGTTTCAGTTCTATGAAATTACTGAATTGCCTTGCCCCTGGAAGCGGAACACACGTGGCTATTATGATTGGCCTTAGTCGTAAAGAGCAGAGAGACGCGAAATTGATGATATTTTCAAGTTTAAGATTGTTTTACAAAGGTTGACTTTAGAGCCTACGTGGACAGCTGTCGTGGCTTGTTTTGTGAATGTAAAAGTTGACATTGATACTGTTTCGCTAATTTTCGAGTTCTTATTTTTATAATATTGTTTAGTTTTTAACGAATTAGTATTAAATAAATTTATTATTATTACTTATAAATTCGTAATTCAAAACAAATAGAATTAAGTAAATTTCATAACTAAAGAATTGCATTATGAATCAGTTTTTTATTATTTTAAATAAACAATTAATTTTTAAATTAAATATATTATTTATGATCCTTTATATCATTTATTGTTTTTTTTTAAAAATTATACTTAAAAAATCTTAATCTAATCAAGATTATTAGCTAAACGAGAAATCTTCTATAAATATAAGAAATCTCGATTATAACATTAAAATTTTGAATCTTTTTTTTATTTCCATTAAAATCACCAATGATATAGGTCATTTCTCTATTAATTAGGGGTAAAATTGTACTTTCTTTATTAATTAGGGATAAAATTACCCCTCTTTGTTGATTTAAAATAAATCATAATTATATTCCAATATAGGAGCCTAATCCGTGATTTAAAAGGTTTGAACTTTCTGTTCTCTAACAACATCCAAGAGCAAGATAATTACTCGTTCTGTACACGTTCCAAGTTTCTTGGACGACAGCTACAACGAACGTAACAGCAAGGTTTAGACACACCAATTTAGTGAAGATGCCAATTTTGGAGTTCTGCTTAGGATTTTAAAGGTATAAAAAGAGAGCCTTTCAACCCTTATTCTTTATCTTACATGTTTGGACCTTATGTTTCGTCGGCTCCACAAAGCATGGAGAACAGTGACAGGAACTTGTACCCTGTCCAGAAAAGCAATTCCTCCAAGAACTTATGCCTTTTAAGTGCAGTGCAAGCATCAAAGAAACATACTTTCTATTACCTATTCATCTTTTGTATTGTACATATGTTTCAGCTATTTGGAAAATCATTCCAAGATTTCAGTAACCCTACAACAATGTTAAGTTCTCAATTTCAAAGATCACACTTGGGAACAAAATGAAATCAAAACCAAACAAAGCTGCAAAATGGATTCAAATTACTGTCACCATGATCATCACAAGTAAACACTATTAGAAAATGATTGAAAAACAATTAACCAATATGATACAGGCGTATATAAATGAGATCATGCTCATTTAGCAGCCAATCTCGTATTGCCAAGGGTTGAATTCTATTGATTGAATGTCAGTCTGTTCTATGTTGTCTGAAGTATCTATGGCAGCACGATGTTGATTATACTTTCCATTGAACTGGTACACTTCCAAGTCGCCCCAAGGTGTTGGATGAACGTCAGTGGTTTGATCGAACCACCTAGGTGTAAACTGTTGCCCTTTAGCCTCCCGGTTTCTTTTTTCGGCTCTCTGTCTTTCCTCCAAACTGAAACAAAGGTAAATATGATCTTTAGTCATGCTTCAAACATTCATGCTCCAACTTTAGGTTTAACCCGGCTAACTTTTGAAACCGAAATCATTTGTCTCGTGTTTTCCAGTGTAATTAGCAGATAATCAACATACGATGCTCTATGGTCCTACTGGCCCCAATTTAATGAAATGCTATAGACAGAATAATCACACAGAGAACCGTGAATCAATAGAAGTAGATAGAGAGAGATAGACCTGCTTTTCTCATGGCCAGCTTTGGACATATCACCCATTTCAAGAGCGTATCTATCTGGACGTAACCGAGAATCTGATGCCAATAACTTCTTAGGAGCAGTGTCAAAGCTGTTTATCTTGTGTGCAAAATAAGTATATTGGTACTTTTCATTTTTTGGAGCATCTGCAACTCTCCAAACCTGCAAGATGCTAATGTTAGAAATGGCCAAATTTATATAAAACAACATTAAGACAGCTACATATCAATTACCATGGAAACAGATGGTCAGATATTTGATATATGCCCACTTACAGCGAATATAAACTAGCTGTCCCTAACGTTATGAAAAAAAAGCCTTAACTACCGAATATAAGCAGTTACTCAGCAAAAGATTACCTTGTCCATTAACCAACAAAGGGATACCAGTAGCAATTTCAGCACCCAATAATACACTCTAAAATAACGGACAGGCTATTTAGAGATACAAATATGTAGAACAGGCTACATAAGTACAGAACACAAGGATCCAGTCCATAAACAAAGCTTGGAAGATGTGTACGGTTTTCACCCTCATGTGAGAGGTAACTCGATGGAAATACTTAAAATCACTTCGGCAAGAAAGAAGATTAACAGCACAGACAAGGTTTGCAGAAACTAAAAACTAACCTCTTTTAGCTCAGTTCCTGGGCTTGGTTCCCCTTCCAAATCACAGGGTTGGTAACTCATTGCCCCGTTCCACTTTCCAGTCATCAAAATCTTAGGCTCCTCAGCAGCATTATAAACATAGCCATCCACCTCATAGCGACCAGCTCTGAAATATGTTGAAGACAAATATGGACAGGTTAAGGAAAATGAAAAAGAAAGCAGTGGCAGAAAGAATGCAAGTGTGTTAGTGAGCTTTCAAATAAACCCTCCCTTTGAGTTGCATTACCGACATAATCTAGTCAAGATTCAATTGATTAACCGAAGTATATGAATATAAGTGTAGAGACAATATAATCAGTCAGAAATATTCTTTTAGTGAAGTATAAGAAGAAAATCAAAAGGACTAACAGGACAACTTTGCACGAGAACAGAGTGTCAAAACCAGCAACAATTATAAACACAGGCCACCAAAAAATATGCAGGAACTATCAGAAAGGAAAGTTCATACCCAAACCAACCGCAAGGTTGAAAGTATAACACAACTTTGTCCCCTGTGGTCATGTTTGTCAGGAGCATCTCTCCAGGAGAGTCAATCCAAGTTCGTCCAAATATTAAGTTGCTAACTTTTGTCAGAGGAGGCACCAAATCAAGTACTACACCATCTCTTTTGAGGGTCACGCGTGTCCTACTTACAAAATTTTAATTAGTTCGAAAGTAAAAACCAAAATTAAGTAGCCTTCAATGAAATGAAAATTCGTGTTTTTGATCATTCGTTGCAAACAGGCACAAATGGATTATTCATATGAAAGGTATGTCCAATATTTTAGATATGTGTGTAGAGGAATCTTCAAAGACATGGAAAATCTCAAACTTTTACAGCCATGAGAAGGTTGGCAAACTTATATCAGCAATGACAATTGCCGAATCAACGAAATTAGAATATCATTAATCAGTATCAAAATATTATAGCAGTCTATGCAAGACCAAAGTTCTTCAACAAATCAAACAACTTATGACAATTTTA
>JAOQMS010000005.1:45261071-45283023 GCA_027563885.1 Erythroxylum longipes | reverse complement strand
TCCCAAACAATCCAAGCCATCTATTTATGTGGGTACATAAATAGATGGCTTGGATTGTTTGGGACAGGGTTGGGATAGGGTTAAGGGGCCAGAAGATCAGATCCCCAAAAATAGATAGCTAGACGAGGCCTTATCACACAACCCTTTTGTATTTTTACCTTTTTCTTTCGTCCAAAGGAAGGGTTGAAGTCTGTCGGGTTTTTAAGGTTTTTTTAATCCTGTGCTAGTTAATTTCGAATATATATTTGTGTGAATCTTATATAAATATAGATAAAATTTAATAAAATAAAGTAGAAATTAATTAATCAAAACAAAAAATTTGATCTTGTAAATAAAAAAATTCAAATGTAGAGCAACCCACGGTTTGAGAAAAGTTATAAAACAATATCATTTTATAAAAAATATTATTTTTATTTAAAAAGATAGGTCAGGCCGATAATAAAAAAATTAAATTGATTTAATCGGTTTAATTATAAAAATTTTAAATCAATAATCTTTTTTGTTTAGTTTATTTTAATAACTTTTATTATTAAAAACTGATTAATTTATTAATTAATCGATTATTTTTTATAAATTTACCAAATTATAATAAATTAATTACTTTTTATTTAACATTATTTTAAATTAAACTTCAATTTTTTTATAAAATAGTTTATTTTTTAATTTTATTTCAATTTTTCAATTTTTATTTTTACATATTAATTTATAATAGTTTAAAATCAATTAAATCTTAAATTTTTTATTTTATTAATTTAGTTTAATTTTCAATTTAATTTTTAAAACATTAACCGAAAAGGCGTCACAAAAAGGAGACTTCTTGTACAATTCATGATTACCACCGATGGGATTATAGAAAACATGTGGGTCAAGTCGAAGGAATAAGTACAAGTTGGAAATATCTTAATTTCAAGACATGAGGGGTCCAAAATCCAAATAATATAAAAAAATTATTGACCTAATAAGAAATAAAAAAAATTATAAGGTGGACGAAAAAAGATGCGATGTGAAATAAAAAAATATGTCAAATAAGAGGTGGGGTGGAGCAATTAGTGAAGGCACGTGAGGTTTTGGTTGGGTTCGAATACGGAATATCAAATTCTCTATTTCAATTACTCAATTTTAATTATATTTTATTAAATCTTATTTATATATTTATTTGAGATTTACATAAATATGTAAATAAAATTTAATGATATGTGATAAAAATACTATAACCTATACAAAAGATATGATCCCCAAAGATAGATGGATTGGGAAGGATACGGGAACAAAGAGGTTTGCCAAAACAATTATTCATTTCACATGTCAATTGGAACCCTTTTTTTGGAATTGGTTTTTGAGTTTAGTAATAGTATTTTTATACTATATACTTAATTTATTTTTCACAATGAAGAACCCTACAATTACTATTTTAAATTATGCATTATATTTTAAAACCATGTAATAATAATATAATTTATGTATCAACTTCTCAATTATAAAAAATTTAATTGATTAATTTTTATTTATTTTGATAATAATTATTAAAATTAATTAATTTATTAATTATTAACTCAATTTTTATAAATTAGCTTTTTTCATATATTATAAATATCTAGATAATTTTTATTCAATAATCTCTTTCTCTAATTAAATTTTAACTTCTTTAATAAGTAAAAATAATCTCTTTCTTTAATTTTATTTTAAATTATTCAATTTTATTCAATATTTACTATATGCTGATTTTATAGTGATCTACCTAATTTAATTTTTAAATCTTAATTCTCTTATCTGATATAATTTTGAAATATTAAGTATATTATATAAATTAAAAAGAGAGCAGTTCATATTTACCTTTTTTACGGTATCATAAAGTTAGGTAAGCCCACCCAATTGAAATTTCCTGGCCGTAGGCAACAACTTTCCTAAAATAAGTGACCATTTTTCAAATATATTTATAAAGAAAAAAGGAGCAAGAAAATGAAATGTCGTTTTCATACTGGGAAAGTTGGAGTTTTGTTGCTCCATTTATTGTGCTTACTGAAATGTAGCCTGAAAAAGGCTTTCTTATGAATTTATATAACGCATAGGAATAGTAATTCAGCATGGGCATGGGCTTGGTCCGGCCTGAAGTCAACGAGTCATGTGCCAAGATTTTTTAGCCCCATCGAGTCATAATTTGGACTTAAGCTCGGGCTGTCCTAATCCCATCACCTGAGGTCCGACTTAGAGCGACAAAACTAGTTCATTTTTTAAATTTTCTTTGAAAATTAATAAATCTGGCTAAACCAATGACCCATCAAATAGCCTATGTTCTGACCAGGCTAAGGGCTAAGTAACTCTAGCTCATCAGGCCACGAGTCAACCAGCCCATGAGTCGGGTTGTGTTGTGCCAGGCGCGAACTATTATTATCTTTATATACGTAGTTTAATCATTTTTTGTAAAATGTTTTATTGCCAATAAAGCAACTTTAAAAGCCTTTTCTTATCTTCTCATTTTACAGACTTTACTTTTTAGTTTAGAAACTTTTAAAAAGAGTCTTTTTAATAGTTAAGCATAAGATTGCATACTATTGAACCTCTTTTTACTCATTTCTTGTCGTTGTTGTACTTTTCAGTTTAGAAACAAAACTCTTAAACAAATATATGAGTTTTTTTAAAGAATAACAAGATTAGCTGTCTACACTTTTTTTAGCAATTTTTAATTTAGTGAATAATATTTAAATTTTATATAAATTAAATTAAGATATTATTTTTACTAATACAATATATCTACTAAATAATTTAGTGAATGTTTATTTATTAGCTATATTAGTAAAAATAATAATATTTTGACCTAATTTATATGAAATTTAAAAGATTAGTTATTAAATTAAAATTAGTAAAAAATTTGAGAATATGTTATTTTTATAAAAATTAAAAAGCAAAAAAGAAGAAAAGAAGCATAGTTGTCATCAGCAGGACAAGTAAAAGTTTCAGTTCAATAAGGAAAAGCTCCATGGCCATTAAAGAGCCCTTTTTTTTTTTTCCAGTAAAGGTAAAAAGTCAGCTTGACTAGAACCATAAGATAAAAGGTCAAAAGGTGCCTGGTACCTACTATAGGTTAGCTAGGGCATACCCTTTCCTTTGGACTTACTATTCTGTTTTTAATAGTATTTTAGTTAAGTCTCCTCTATGAGTGGCTCAATTAGTATGGAACTTTTATTAAAGTGATTCCGATTACTTGAGGTCTTAATTCAAGTCTGATGGAAGCTTTAAGGCTAGTAAGTCTATTATCCTTTTAGAGATTAAACAACAACAATAATATTTAGTGGAGATAAGTTGAAATACAAGTCTGAGAAGGTATAATAGAACGCAACCTTACTCTTATAAAGTAGAAAAATTATTTTCAAAAGACCCAGTGCAAATTAATAATAATACAAAATATAAATAAATATGCATAACTAAACATATAAAATTATGTAATATAATACAACTTAGAGATAATTAATGTTTAATATAGTATTAATAATTAACTTTTTAAACTCGTATAATTTAAATAAAAAATTATTTTTAATATAACTTGTCCACTATATATTATATAAATATTTATCTATTTATCACATCAATGAAAATAATATTTTAATTTCAAATGTACAAATTTTAAAAATTAATCACTAAATTAAAAACTTTTAAAATTTGAGTATTAAATAAAAAATTTTAAAAATAAATACTTGAATTTATTATCCGGTCATCTTAATTAATGTAAATCACTTAACTTTTTTAAATTCATGTAGTTTAAATTAAAATATTATTTTTGTAGATAAACAAAAATAATATTTTAACTTAAAGTGTATAAAATTTGAAGCCCCTAAGGGGTGGTCGAGTTCGTGGAGTGGGAAGACATGAGGCTGAAAAGTCATGTGTTCGAATTCCACTTTTTATACTTTTTCGATCTAGCCTGTACAGGGCTTGCTTACTGCGGAGTACAATGGCGTGATTTGCAGGTTATTGTGTCAATTTGAAAGTTTACTCAGTGCGCACTCAAAGAATAGTGGTTGCGGTTCTTCTGTTAAAAAAAAGTATAAAATTTGAAAGATTAATTGTTAAATTCACAATTTCTTAAAAATACGAGTATTAAATTGAAAATTTTGAAAAATTGAACACTTTTAAAATTATTATCTCATCACATCACTTAAGTTTGTATTCATTAATACAAGATTAACATATAATTACTACTCTTTAATTTATATAGATTTGCAATACCCTTTGGTTCCATGTTAATGATACCCTATTACCCTTTTGACTAATTAGGAACCAAGTTGTAGGGCCAAGCAAAAGGACTTGTGGAGATCAAGTTGAGTAAGCCAAGCAAGATTGAGATGAAAGTATACCATCTTCATGTGAGAGGCACATGGATTCCTATCCTATTTGGTGCCGTTTCGTCCACTAATCAACAAATTGGGTGATTCTTAGAAAACAGAGCCTAGCAAAAAAGTTAATAGTAAAATATAAGAGAGAAAGTCTCTAAATTCACTGCAATGACTATTTAACTTTTCATGACCTTTTCATGCAATTGACCTGTTTGTGATAATTCCACACAGTACCCTTTCCTCAATAAATATACGCCCACCTTCCTCCCGCTTTCCTCATTCGCACCCAATCCTTGCACAGACACGAAACAAACCTCACTTTCTGTCTCTGTCTATCTTTCAATGGCTAGAATGAGCATGCTCTGCATTTTCTCTCTGCTCTCGCTACTCTCTGCAGCCACCGCCAGAATCCCCGGAGTCTACTCCGGCGGACCATGGCAGACTGCCCATGCCACCTTCTACGGCGGCAGTGACGCGTCCGGAACAATGGGTAAGTCTTACTTCTCTCTAAACACTAACAGTTTTGTCAAAACCCCATTTGCTCTGTTTTAAAATGGTGTTGTTCTGTTTTTCAGGTGGAGCTTGTGGTTACGGTAATCTGTATAGCCAAGGGTACGGAGTGAACACAGCCGCATTAAGCACAGCACTGTTCAACAACGGCCTGAGTTGCGGCGCATGCTTCGAGATCAAGTGCTCTGCTTCAGATGATCCTAGATGGTGTAACCCTGGTAACCCATCAATACTTATCACAGCAACTAACTTTTGCCCTCCAAACTTCGCTCTTCCTAGCGACAATGGTGGCTGGTGTAACCCTCCTCGTCCCCACTTCGACCTAGCCATGCCCATGTTCCTCAAGATCGCTGAGTACAAAGCCGGAATCGTTCCCGTCAACTACCGCCGGTGAGTCAGTCAACTTTTCACATCTTATTTTCTCGGGAAGCAAACACAAACCTTAAAAGACTCGCTTCACTTAAACTAAACCAACTGTAGTAACAACCAACTAACAGCCTTAACTTCACAATTAAATAAGGATTGCGTATCACGTGATGCCCACGTGCTCATTCGTTAAATTGTGGTCCCCACACAGGGTCCCTTGCAGGAAGCAGGGAGGCATCAGATTCACGATCAACGGCTTCCGTTACTTCAACCTGGTTCTGGTGACTAACGTCGCGGGTGCTGGAGACGTCGTGAAGGTGAGCATCAAAGGGACCAACACTGGGTGGCTCACCATGAGTAGGAACTGGGGGCAAAACTGGCAATCCAACGCCGTACTTGTGGGGCAGGCGCTTTCTTTTAGGGTCACGGGTGGTGACGGACGCAAGTCTACTTCGGTGAACGTGGCGCCTGCTAATTGGCAGTTCGGTCAGACCTTCACGGGAAAGAATTTCCGCGTCTGATCACATCAAAAACTACATTCTCTGTTTTTTTTTTCTTCTTCTTTTTACAATTTGGAGCGTGTAAGTCACGTCCTTCAATTTTCTCAATTTATTTTCTGGGGAAAATTTGAAGTAATATAGGACTAGGAAAATGACTAGAAAGTCCTGTCTGTCTTAATATATTTACTGTCTTGTCCTTATTTTGTATTTAGTTTTACCAAATTAAATTGGTAAACGACGTAGCAGTGATAAGAGTCCTGAAGCGGCCGCAACTCAAAGAGCCTGCGGCCCGCAGCTCTCATTCACACATATATGTTCTTAAATTACCCTTTAATACTATAGTCTTAATTGCTATTATTAATGTTGTGCTACCTCTTTTATTTATTGCAACTCCATTGCTCTTAATTATGTTGGTATGGAAATTTAAAACTTTTCATTTACCTAACATGTGATTAGGAAGAGTGACAATGGGTCGATCGGGCCAGGCTCTTCTAGGTTTGAGTTTAAACCAAAATTTTGTATTTAAGTCTGGGTTCGATTTGAAGTTTGATCGGATTCAAAACTCAAGTTTTGAAGCCTTGGGATAGACTCGAGCTTAGGCTCAGACTTAAACAAAAAAGCTTTAAAAAAAGACTCAATCTTAGCTTAAAATTTGGTCAATTCAAACTGAGTTCATTGACTTCTGTTCGGATGGCGTGATAAAAATTGTCATTCCTAATAATTTGGTATCATCAAAGGTAATAATAGATTCAAACCAATTATTTTCTTAACATAAATTCAATTAGATTCATATTGATCAAATTCGAGCACTTCAAAACTCAACCAAATTGAAGTCTTTTGAAGTCAAAATAATGTTATTCTACTCAAATTAATTCATAATAGTTCAAATTAATGATTAAAAAAATTGAACCGATTTGGTTAGTTTAATAGTGAAAATTTTGAACTAGTGAACTTTTTAGTTCAATTTTCAACCTTACGGTTCAATTTACTTTAATAAATTTTTTTGTTAAAAATCAATCAATTTATTAAAAAATCGATTAGTTTTTGTAAACTAATCGATTTTTATAAATAAAAATAGCAATTTCCTTTTTTAATTAAACTTCAAATTCTTCAATAATTATGCACAATTTTCTTCAATTATATTTCAAATTCTTCAATTATATTCAATCTTTAATTTATTTTAGGATGATTTAATATCGATTAAACTCTTTAAACTTTAAATCTTCAAATTAGTTTAACTTCTGTTATGATTTTTAAAATATTAATTTAAACTATTCAAATTGACCATTAAATTAGAGTTCAATATAAAACTTCGTCAACTCAAACTGACTCAATAATTTTGAATTGAGTCAGGTCGGTCCAATTGTACTAGATAAGCATCAAAATTGATTCTAAAACCCTAGTTGTCCACTTGTGTACGTGAATAGGTGTCTTTGTATTCGTTTAGGGACCTCCCAATGGGTCATTCCACCAACCCTAGGTGCATAAATTCCATTTTCCTCAAGTAGGGTTTAAGGCATTTGGAGATGCTTTCCAAAAACATTCATAATATTTATGATTCTCTCCTTCCTCTAGTTGTAGCCTGTATTTTAACACACTTTTGGACAACCCTATCTAAGCTAAATGACAAACCATCGCCACACTTTATGGTGCCAACATGTAAGGATCTAGGAATTGAGCATCTATTTGTTGTAACTTGAAAGAGATAAAGAGAAAGTGACTTGTCCTAAAGAGTTAGGGCGGTGCAAAGGTAATAATATCTTGCTCTTTAAGAAAGATGAGATATTTGTACTTTGTCAAAATTAGTAATGATAAAAATTATTCGATTCAATTGAGTTTGAAATTAATAACTTCGACTTAAGTTAATCGAGATTTGAGTTTGATTTAGACTTTTTCTTTTTAATTTTTGAATTTTAGATAGAGATAGAGTTCGAGTTCGATCTATCAAACTTAAAACTTAAAAATTTTAAATAAAATAGTATTGTTTTTAAAATTTAAACTTTCAAAATAAATTTAAACAAATTGATGCTTGAGAAGAGTCTCAAGTTTAGGAATGACAATTTTGGCCCAATTCGTCTGCCCGATTTTTAGTCCGAATTGGCCGGGTCACAGGTTGATTATGATCGAGTGGCGCGGGCCGCGGGCCGAGCCGTTTTGTATAGTTTTATATATATATATATATATATATATATAAATACGGGTCAGGCTCCAGTGGGCTGGGCTATAGGCCGGCCAATCCCAGCCCGCGTGAGCCACGGGCCAGCCCTTTGCTCGCCATAATAGTGGCCTAGTTGGATCGAGCTGAGGGCGGCCCGGACCCGACCCGATCCATTGCCATGTCTACTCAAGTCAGGTTGAATTTTGGATCAAGTCTAAATCCGAACGTTATCCAACCCATTAAAAATAACAAAAATTATATATTTAAATTAATTATATTAGTCACTAGAAATTATTAATTTACAATTTTAGGTCTTTATCTTAGAAATTTGCGTGCAAAATTTGTGAACGATTCAAAGGTGTCTTTTGTTGGATCGAACAAAACCGCCGTCTGTGGGGATCGAACCCACGACCACGTGGTTAAAAGCCACGCGCTCTACCACTGAGCTAAGACGGCTTGGTGTAATGCCGTGGTCAATATAATATAAGATTTACTCAATCCTACGTAGAAACTCTTTTTAATTTTATTCATTTTGAAAAATAAGAAAAACTTTAAGATAATATTAACTTTACAAAATAAATTTTACTATTTTAACAAAAGTCAATTTCATATAGATCGAAAAAGAATGCAATACATAAATATTTTTAGGAAAAAATATATAATTCTCATGTAATTTAAGAAAAGGTTAAAAAATATACACCTCCTTTATATTTTAAGAACCAATTAAATTGAAATTAAATTAATAATTTAAGATAATTATAATAAATTAGTAGTTTAACACGAACTTAATTTGTTTTATTAGAATTTAAAGTTAGATTAAATCATCGTGTAAATATCATTCAATTAGTTCAAGTCTAATATTTAGATTTTGTGTACTTCACTGATATTTTTTAATTGAAGTGTAAAACAAAAAATTAAAGAGATTTTTTAAAAAAAATTCATAAATATCAAAGAAACAAGTAAATTTATGTCTTTTATCTAAATTTTTATTATAGTATTTAGTAAATACTTAATAAAAACTTATTTAAAAAATTAATATTATAAGATTTTTTTAATTATTCAAAATATTTAAAAAATTAATCACATAAGAGCTCTCACACATCACTATTTAATTTGAAGTTGCAATGAAGATATGGAGATCATGATTAATACTCAAAACTATAATTTTGCTCTCATAAACTATAGTGAGTATCACAAGGTCACATATTCAAGTCACGAAAACAGTCTCTTTATAAAAATACAAAAAAAATATTGCATATATGATAACCCTCCTCAGACTTCTACAAAGCAGGGAGTCTTGTGTACCGAGTACGTTGACTTTTTAAACCGTAGTGAGTACTCAATTTTATAATATAAACATGGATCTTCAAAAGATGAATGAAACTTCTTGAGCTAGAAAAGAATACAATTTTTCATATACATTAACCAACAAATCTACAATGCTTTCTCTCAACACCTTGTGTTACAGGAGCCAAAGAAATTTGCAGAAGATAAGAATATTTGATGCTATTTGCTTCAATGGGGCTTATCTATTGTCTCAGAACTCTGTTTGAGCTCAAGATGAAGTTTTCTTCTCCGGCAATGGTGGAATGTAGCCTTCCGGCAGCCCAACCATTGTTCATAGCACGAACTGCTGTGCGAGCTGGATCACCAGTCACTCGACTTCCATCAGTTTGTTGAGAAAATTCTGGCAGACCACTGGCCTTTCTTTCTTTCCTTCTTCTCCTCTCCTCATCTCTTTCTTTCCTCAGCCAATTCTCAACTGTTCTCTGCAAAGTTCAGTTTTTTTAGCCGTTTTCGATTAATGGAAGAAACGAAAAGTATCTGACAATTAATATCTGTGATATCCAGGCCAACAAACTGAAAAATTACTAACCATCAGTGACAAATTACTAATCTCTAGGACTTTTGCCATTGGCATTGCTAATTGCAGCTTCCCGTGAGCCACGTAGACCTGGAACGAGTTCAATTCGTTTTGTTTCAGGAATGTGTAACACAGAGGAAAGATGAAGAAGTTGTTAAAAGTAACTATGACGCACAATATGAGTCGGCCAATGCTCCAGACCGTCAAATATATGAGTTGCGTAGATAATTGTAGCTCCACGATCATCACATTCATTCTTTAAGAACTTCAGAAGGTCAGCCCTTGCTAGCACATCAAGGTCAACTGTTATCTCATCAAGAAGAAGAACCTAGACAGAAGCAAAAATTTTGAACAGTCTTCAGGAAAAAAAGGAAAAAGCAAGTACATGTGTCACATAACATTATCCAAGTAAATTGAGGAAGTAAATGCATTGCAAAGAAGCAACTTATAAGGAATAGCTAAGATGAGGTTGAAAAGATGGAGATACCTTGAATGGCTTCAGCAGACCCATGCAAATTTGCACTCGTCTTCTCTGACCATCAGAAACCTTGTGCATCCTCCATGACAGATCAATATCCAAAACCTATCACGTAAAAGCGCAAATCGGATTTCATAATATCTACCCATTTTGTGAAATTCTAGGGTAATATCTATAGTTTAGCACTTGCATCAAAAGAGTTTCCAATTTGAAATTTCCAGAACCATGTCAATCAGCTTCTCCACAGAATCTTCACATATCTGGGGTCAATAAGAATATTACCTTTATCAGTTCAGCTCTTCTTTGAGGATCAATACCTGCCACACCAAATATCATTTTCTCTGCTGAAACATCCATTTGGATGGGAACCTCAAAGCCAGCAAATGCGACATCTCGCCTCCACTACGACCAAAAGGAGGAAAAACGTAACACAAGAACACATGAAACATACATTTATTATCGTTTTAGATACTGAAAATTAGGAAATCTCCTTGTTCAAATAAATGCAAGAATTTATTAAAGCATTTCAAACACTACATTGTTGGCAGTTGAAGCCAAAGTTTAACAGAACTTGCCATATCAACTTTGGTATCAATGAATCCAATTCCTGGATAATCAAGCCAGTCAATAAAAGAAAGAACTTGAAAGAACTCACTAATCCACTATCACTTTCTGGTCTAGCAATGATGAAATGCAATTCCCAAATCTCTTTCTGGACCAAAATTTGGATATTATATAAACCAGCATATAACCATAGTCTTGTTCTTAATTTGACATTTAAACACAAACTCTAACCTCTCCTCCCAGATAGCAGAGATCACCAGAAGACGTCAAAGCAGTGTCGTGAAAAGCAGACCTTCCTAACACCTGAACCATGTGTGGCTCAACCAAATGCTTCCCTCCCAATATCTTCAATATCGTGGTCTTCCCTATTTAATTTTTCCAAAGATTAAGATACCCATGTCAGAATTTCAAACACTTGACTGATCCTGCACTGCGAAAACGAAGAAATATTCAAACTTTATACCAACCAGCGCCATTCGATCCAACGAGAAGACACCTATCACCAGAATTAAGGGTAAGAGAGAAATCATCAATCAGAGGCTTGGAGCCAGGCGGTGGATGACCGTCGATTCCCGGGTAGGTGAATTTAAGACCGTTGATCTCAATTGTTGCGCTTTGATGCTCCAAAACCGCCATCCTCAAGCGAACAATCCCAAGTTTTCAAGTCCTTTGCAAGTTCTGCTCTTTTTCTCCTACCGAACTTTTCTAGGAAAATGAAATAGAGACAAGAAAAGCTCCTACGTGGATGGTTACTTTAAACCTAGTAAACGTGGCAAAATATCTGCCAGATCCTGTAAGAGACCACACAGATTGTTACGTGGGGGAACGGATCTGTTCCACCTAGTGGGTCCATATATATATTTGACGGCTATGATGTTTCCTAAATAATACGGTCTACAACATCTGAGCGCAGAGTATCTTCCCATTTTCAAGGAATTTTCTTTGTTGAACGCCGTAGCGCCAAAGGCTTCACCTTTACTCTGTATTCTGTTGTTGGGATCTCATCAGAATTTCTAACTCGTCATCTTGCTTTGTGGGGTTTGATTAAGTTTCTGGAGATGGCAGCAATTTACAGTCTTTACATCATCAATAAATCTGGTGGATTGATCTTCTACAAGGTACCACTTTTGGGTTCTTTTCAGCTTATTCTCTATTCGTGTAGAATGTTTACTTGAATTATTAGTTGTCTTTCAAATTTCAACTAGCTAAGACTGTTGCAGTGAAATCCTATATCTTTGTCCTTCAGCTGAAAATAAACAGGCAGATTAGAAACAATTTGGTTTAGCATTTGGGTTTCGAGAAAAAATTATGCTAGTTTGGAAGCAATCATGCTGTATGCATTTGTTTTGAAGAAGCTTATGTTCTGTAATTGATTGTTAAGAAGAGGGATTAGTGAAATGAAACACATTTCTTTTTCTGCTATGTTATGGTGGGATTGGGATATGAGGTTTCCAGGGCTATCCTTTCATTATTTGTGTTGGGCTCATGTCAAACTGTTCTGGAAACCATTGAAGAGAAAGAATTTGGTAAAAGCTTCTTCTTCCATTAGTTGGTGATAAACAATGGTTCATCAGAATAATATTTGTATATTTTTCATTCTGAAAGTTGTCTAAGCAACACTATATGGAATACCTTTTCCTTGTGTGATCTGATTGAGTAGCTTCTTCCTGCTAAAAACTTTGTTTGTTTTCTGGAGATTTTAGGGCATAATTTTGTAGGGAGTACACAAAGTTACATGGTTCAAAGTTCATTTTGCATATGCTTGGTGAAAGGTAATTGCAAGTGACAAGCATGCCTATTTAAATGTCTCAAAAATACCCCAGAAGTTGCACAGAATGAATTTTTCAACATCACCGTTCCCACTACCCGCCCTCTGAATGCAGCAATTTTCCTTGAAATTATTCCACCCATTCCCACAGCCAAATACAATTAGATTGCTTTACGGAGAAAATAAAAAATCTTCATGTCTAATTGAATCCAAATGAGATATCTCTCAAATCAGCCATGTTATTCATTCAATGCCTGCAGAGACCTAAATGTGGCTGTCGATTGGTGTAATTCACATTATTATAGATGGATTTTTAAGAAATTTAAAAGGTTCTGAGGCCAATTTTCCTTTGCTCCATTTTATTGACGTATTTTTTGCAATAATTGAATTCATTGTGAGAAGCATTATATTTCTTCCGATTTATGTTATTTCTTGGTGGTATTTCGTAAAACAGCTGTACTTTTCTATTTTGTGGGATATTAGGATTATGGATCTGCAGGGCGGATGGATACCAATGATAGCTTACGGGTGGCTAGTTTATGGCATTCAATGCATGCCATCTCTCAACAGTTATCACCTACTGTTGGCTGTACAGGCATTGAACTCCTTGAAGCAGACACATTTGATCTCCATTGTTTCCAATCCCTTACTGGTACTTAATATTTGCTTTCTACCATATATCAACAATTGTGAGTGATTAACACGTAAATATTGCAAAATTCTGATCCTGCTATTATTTGTAAAGATTAGTTGACTTGGTCCTTTATGACAAGAAAATGTTGAGTTCTTGATAGTTGTTTCTTCTGAAGTATAGTTAGGACTTGCAATTGTTAAATTCATTGCAATAATCTTATCTTTTGAAATTTATTTTCTCTTCTCCAGGGACAAAGTTCTTTGTGGTCTGTGAACCTGGAACACAGCACATGGAAGGTCTCTTGAAATTCATATATGAACTTTATACTGATTATGTTCTAAAGAATCCCTTCTATGAGATGGAGATGCCTATACGATGCGAGCTCTTCGATATCAACCTTACACAGGCAGTACAAAAAGATCGTGTTGCCTTATTGGGGAGATGATGCGTAAACGTAAACTATGAGTTCATATCAGTGTTTTCTCAATTTCCATTAGGTGAAGCTACTGTGAGGTTTTTCAAGTTTTGGTTTCAAACTTCCCTTGTCTGGTTTAGCAATTATGACAGATCTTAAACAAATCTTGTTCTCCTTTTTGCTTCAATTAAAATTAAATGGTGCTAGATTTGTTTTCCTTGTTGTATCAGAAAGTCTAAAGTTCAACTAAACTTGGGATTTTAAGCTTCCTCTATCAGCAAACCACAGAACACCATTGCAAGTAAGATGGGGTTTGCTTGAACATTCAACAGTGTTAGAAGGGAACATGATAAACCCATTTTCCAAGTGCTTTTTGATCGAATTCTTCCATCTTTTCAAGAGAAGCTGAAATTCAAGAATGTTACTTCAGCTCACCTTTTCTGGTATATGGTACAATTCCAGAAATTCACGTTAATGATTCAAGAATGTAGCCTTGGAGATTCAGATAGCTAAAAGCACACTCAAAAGTAAACGTGTCTTTTGTCGGTAATAGGAAGATCACAATCTTCCTTAAGTTACTCCCATAAATAAAAAATCAAGTTACGGGTCTGGAACTATACAAAATGCACCAAGACATGAAGTGTATCACAAGGGAAGTTGTTAATTCTTTGAAGAAAGGAAGAATCAAATACATACATCAGATCTATTTCCACGTATACTTGCATTTCTGTGGCCATTTCTTTGTATTAGAATGTTTGCTGCAACATACGGATAAATACATGTATACATGATTCAGACTACTGATGAAAGTTGTCTGAAATGGAAGCTGAAATGATTTATGCAAAATTAAAAGAAAAGTGCTGTAGTGGAAGCTGAAATGCTTTATGCAAAATTAAAAGAAAAGAGCTGTACACTGCTAGAGTAAGCAGGGACTGAGATCCTGAAATTTCAACTCTCTTAAGCAAAAAGTGGGGAAGCTGATGGCCGGGGATAGGCAGGCTGTTGAGAATTGGTGTCCTCAAGAGCATTTGGCTTGTGCTTCTTTTCAGTAACTTTAATAGGCACGTCCTTGGATTCTTGAACTTGTTCTAATGCCAATACCACCTCATCCATTGTTGGCCTGACCTTTGATTCTAGTGCTAAGCATTGAAGAGCAACTTCTGCCACCTTCTGGACCCGATTCAGTGAGTACTGACCTTCAAGACGAGCATCCAGAACACGCAGAACTTTACGCTTGTTTGTCAGGTAAGGTTTTGCCCACTCAACAAGGTTGTGCTGTCCTGATGGTCGATTCTTGTCGATCGCTTGCCGACCAGATAAAATTTCAAGAAGTACAACCCCGAAACTATATACATCGCTCTTTGCAGTCAAACGGCCTTCCAAACAATGAAACGAAATATTAGTAACCAGAATACAGCATATGTCCCCAAACCTAAGAACCAGAGAAGTCACATCCCATGAAGTCCAAAATCCAACAAAGTGACGATCACATAAACAAACAAGTTCTGAACTTTTCATGGGGCATACCTTAAATGTCAACATGAACTGGAAAGCGAATGGAGAGATTGACATAATTAGAAAATCTATACAAATTGAAGAGGTTTATGTTACTAACATGTTCCTACCTGTAGCCAAATACTCAGGGGCCGCATATCCATAGGTTCCCATGACTCTGGTAGAAACATGGCTCTCATCACCTATTGGTCCATCCCGAGCCAACCCAAAATCTGAAAGCTTTGCGTTGTAGCCCTGTAAATAATTAGTCAAAGCCAGAAAAGAATTGAATGAGCCTAAACTACCTCTGAATTGTATTAGTCAGCCAAATTGCATAAAAACAAAAGATACCAAAAAGAGCAGCATACCGAATCGAGTAGGATATTAGAGGTTTTGAAGTCACGAAATATGACCTTTGCTTCAGAACTATGAAGAAATGCAAGTCCCCTTGCAGCACCAAGAACAATTTTCATTCGAGTACCCCAGGAGAAATGAGACCCTCCTATTTCAAAATGAACAAAGAGCTTCAGTGCCAAACCCCATATTAGATTGCATTTCAAAAGATTGAGGCACGTCCTGCTATTGTGCAACCAAGAAATCAAAAGCACAACTCCTGCAAACAACATAAGAAACTTACTCCTGAATAAGTGATTCTCCACGCTACCCATAGTCATGAACTCATAAACCAGTAGTCTATGCTCATCTTCTAAGCAGTAACCGATCAGTTTAACAAGATGAGGATGGCGCAGTTGTCCAAGGTAGTTGATTTCTGTCTGCATGCTCGAAAGCACGAATAAAATCAACTTACTGTATTAATTGTTAAACAAAACTCTAGCAAGCAACAAATCTGCTAGATCCTGATGCTGTTTTATAGATCTCTTATTTTTTGAAGACACAAGATTAACAATAGCACCATCTGAAGTAGAATTTCTAGTAATTGTTTTCTTCCATGCAACCAAAACATCCTTGAAGGAATATAACAACTCTAACTCGAATATAGATATTTGACCAGAGACTTTGTTCCATCAAACTAAGAACATAAAAATTAAATTTCTTACTAGCCATTCTTTATGACCCTGGAGACCTTCTTGGTTAAGCCTCTTCACAGCAATCACCAAGCCAATACCAGGTTTCGTGGCTTTATTCGTATGCTTGTCAATCCACCCTTTGAAAACTGAACCAAAGCCACCTTCTCCTACCACACTATCTGGTCTAAAGTTTCTTGTAGCAGTCTTCAGCTCACTGTAGGTAAAAGTCTTCAAATTCGATGACTGCAAGATCTCAACCTCACTCCGAGGAGTTTGGACCATAGAAGATGATGATAAATTGCTACTTGAACTACTCAAATCTTTTCCATCTCTGCCGACATTCTTTGAATTCAATCCTACGCAATGCGACATTGTGAATTTGTTAGCGTTCAGCTTTCATTGCCCAATCTTTAATGTACATCATGACATATAGGAATCATATTCAAGTCCCACAACAGCACAACCAGAGTTCAGGGTATTTCCAAATTTCTTCACACCAAGCTCGAAACAAGATAGTGCATGCAAATCAAGGGAAATTTTAGTTCAGGATTTGAATTTTAATAATAACTTGTTATAAGATAAACCTGACAGCCAAATGTATCAAAGAGACGGCCATAGAACCTCAAAAAGTAAAAGTCAAATCCCAGAACCTTTACAATGTGCTTTTGGCAAATGAAACTCTTATCAACAACATACAAACAAGCACAAGGAACAACTTAGAAAACTAAAGACTAATATTGACAGAGACAAAGAAAACAATTGCATCTTGCTTCTCTCCGTCTTTCTCGCTCTCTCTCTCACACACACAACGGAGTTACCTGAATTAGAATTGGTATATGCCTTGATTTGATTGCTCCAGCAAACACCCATCACACCCCACCTTCTCAGAACAACTCCAAACCCCCAAACGCCTAAAGCCAAACTTCAATCAAAGAAAGTAGAACTACAAAGATTGGATCTTGTGAAGAAAATGAATGTGTTGTTTCGAGCAAAAGGTCATCACAGCATCCTGCTTGTTCAGAACTTGTCAGCACATCAAAAGGTATAACCTTTAGGGGGGCTTTGACGTTTCCCACCGTTTTTTTGGGTTATGTAGAAGACTTGCACCAAAAACGAAGGAAAAATGAAGTCTTTGAAAATGTCGTCTTCGTTTAGTGTTCATTTTAGGCCCCCCTCGAACCATTTACACAGTTGACTGACTCACATTTTAGCTCGCTTTGTCCTTTCTCCTACGTACAAACAAACATCTACAGTAGAGAGGAATGCATAATACTCAAGATTAAAAACAGATTTATAATCAGATTTCACTGTTAATTACTCTAAAATTCTTCTTAATACAGATAGGGACCGCCATGAATACAAGCCTTCTCTATCCTTGCCTGTTTGGACTATAAATGATAACTTAGTGACCATGTAAGGATTACAATAGGAGTAAAAGGCATCAAAGGGATGTATGATAAGTTGTTATTAGACTTTTTTTTACTAATATTGGGGCAATCAGTTCGGTTCAATCATAAAAATCTCGAACTGACCAATATTTTGTTCAATTTTTAACTTTTCGATTCAATTTATTATAATAATTTTTATTTTTAAAAACTAATTTATTTATTTATTTATAAGTTATTAATTTTTATTTAACAATCTAATTTTGAATTAATATTAATTTTTTTATAGATAAGGATAATCTTTTTCAATTATATTTTAAATTCTTTAATTTTATTCAATCTTTAATTACTTTTATGATGGTCTAATACTGACTGAACCTTTTAAACCTTAAAATTCTTATCTTACCGGTTTAACTTTAGATTCGATTTTTAAAACATTGATAGAGACAATCACATCTAAGGATAATTTGGTCGATTTCGTGTTACATGGTTCGAATTCGAATTCAAAGTTCAAACCTAATTAAGCCGTTTAAAATGACATTAAATTAAAATATATTTTAATCCTAAATCTTAAATATGTATCAAAATTTGAATCAAAGTGAATCTAATCTATTATTGATTTCAAACTACCCAATCAAATGTCATCGTCATTAATCACATCATATATTTAATATTTTATGAATATTGTGGTTAAATTTGAATGAACTATTTAAGAAATTAATATATTTAAATGTAATAATATATTCAATTTAAATAATTGTTTGCCTTTAAACTTTATTAATTTTAAATTTAACTAATGATTTTAAAATCTTAAAAATGTCAAATTTAAGATTTTTTAAATATTTTTCTAATTTTTTATTTTTATTTGATTCTTTTGATTTTCAAATCATAAATTTAGGTTCCCTTTGACATTATAAATAATATATTGTTTAATCATTGGACCAATAAATCAATAATGCATCATGTGGTCAACAACAATGCTCTTAGTAGCCCTCTCGGTCGAATTTAATTACAAATCCCTATATTATGGTCACAACTTTTAATCTTATCCTTTATAAAAATGATAAGAAACTCAATTAGAAATTTATAGGTTGAATCATGGTTACATTTTGTATTAAAAAATAAAGAAAAAGGCCCATTTAGTTCAAAGTTTGGAACTTTTCCTTGTACAAATTACAGATGTCAATGGGTCAGAATAGGCCCGGACTACCCCTAGCCTGACCTATGGCGAGCAAAAATCAGGTCAGATTGGCCCACTTTTGACATGTGTAGTACAAATGTGGACAATGTCAAAACTACACTTTTTCAAATGGATATTAGAATAAGTATAGGGTAGATAATGTGTTGATTTGGGTTTGGACCTCAATTCGAAATTCGATTACGCCTGAAGCTTAAGGCTGAAACTCAAATCTAAATGGGCTTTACTCAAGTCCAAATCATATGTTTTTTTATTTTTATTGAAAATATTTTGATATTTGTGAATTATTATGTATATTTAAAATTTAATTAATGTGCATTTGAGTAATGACACTTGTAAAATTATTTTTCTCATTATAAAGAGACAGTATTGAATAATCTTTAAATCTAATTCAAAGGAATGATTATAAAATAAAACCAGTTCAGTCGGTTCAATCATAAAAACTTCAAACCGACTATTTTTTTTTTCAGTTTTTAACTTTCCAATTCAATTCACTTTAATAACTCTTGTTTCTAAAAATTAATTAATTCTTAAACTCAAATTGAATTAATTAAATTTGTCTTAAATTAATACTTTTTTATAACTATCTTAAATTATTAATTTAAGTCAATTTTAATTAATTCAAGTTGATATTAAGAATTGAATTGAGTCACAACATCTAATTAGTTGACATCTGTTGTTCATATTATGTATCTTTTTTCATTATTTTGTAGTTAATATCAAAAAAGAGTTTTTTTAAAACATTAATTTTTTATAAAATTTTAAAAATTAAAATATTTTTCTAATATTTTGTAAATTATAAAGAAACTCTATTTCATTTTAGCCTTGGTTATAATGATAAGTTAGGTGACAAACATGCATTTAACACTAAAAAAACTTCACAAGGAAATTCATTACAAAATATAATTTGGCAAAAAGAAGAAGAGAAATTAATTTTGATGTTTTTTTTTTGTCATATAGGTGGAGCCGTGAGTGGAACTTAAGTTATTCAAAAGAAAATGTATTTATGTTATTACTAAACTTTGAAAATTTATAATAAATAAGGATAAGGTTGTATACTACTTGACCTCTTCATATTAGAAATATTAATGGGCCGAACCCGGTTAGTTTTTTTAAAGAAAAATTTTCAAAACGACATTATTTTTGAAGTAATAATCGGACCAAAAGTTCGCTAAATCTCAACCTATGACTCGATCATAGCCATATCAACCCGGAGCAAAATCAAGCCTAACCAAATCAAATCCTTTTTGACATCTCTACTTCAGATCGTACGTCTCAGCGAAATTTTTACATGTCATAGTAAACTATGAAAATTAATCTATTAAATTGATAAAATATTATAACGTTGGGGAATGTCTATAAAATCACGTGAAGATTAGCGTTTCTGGTCACAAATGATTGTTACAATTGTCTAAGATTGACCATGACAAATGATGTCAGAAGGTAACCTCAATACTTCCATTAAAATATAATATCACCGTGCTCAGAGTAACATTAGATTGAAAAAAGCAATGAAAATGAAAGATTGGTAGCATTCAAGTGTAAAGCTCATCTGCATCATTTTTCACCTGGTTTCAAAATTTATATTCTTTATTTTATTAAAATAAAGTAAATAAGGTAAATGAAAAAAATAAAAATATTAATCAAGCTTCGGGTCGACTCATATTAAATCATAAAATTAAAACTCGAACCGACTCAAATTTTAATTAAGTTTAATGAGATTTGTTAATTTCGGGTTAAACCGACATAGGGTCCTCGGGCCATGGGCTTTGTTAGCCTTTAATTTTGATCTTGAAAAACTTTGGGATGAGGGCCTACTTGAATTGGACTTTTTTATAAAGAAGGTTGTGGTTTTGTCTTGGGTTAGGTGCAACTCAATCTTCAAATCTACATTAGAAAACTATGTTTCATGGCCCAATAGGAATTTTCTCCTAATACCCAAAAGAAAATGAATTTAATTTCCTCTTTAAAACCATCTTGTGAACAATTTCTTATGATATTATTACCACAAGTAACTTAGAGTCTTTCTTTTGTAAGTATATAGAAAATCATAAATGTAAAAGTGATAATGCCCGTGAAATTTGGTATTTGAACCCTGACTTGATTTGAAATCTGATCGGTTTTAAACCTCATGACTTGAGCCCAAGATTGAATGAACTTGGATAGTACAAAGTTTGAACGAACTCGAGTCAAACTCGATTATTTTTTAGGTTTTTTTTAAGGACAATATCATTTAATTTAAAATTTTTTGAGTTTCATATTAGGATATGTTAAATCGGATAGCTTGAGCTTGAACTTGATATGAATTTTAAATTTTTTTTAAAAATTCTGATCTAGCCTAAATTTTGATCAACCAAAGGTAAGCAAGTTGACTTCGAATCGAGTTGGGCTGAGTTGGACTAATCGCTACAGTAAT
Organism: Erythroxylum longipes; assembly: GCA_027563885.1. Taxonomy (NCBI): domain Eukaryota; kingdom Viridiplantae; phylum Streptophyta; class Magnoliopsida; order Malpighiales; family Erythroxylaceae; genus Erythroxylum; species Erythroxylum longipes. The sequence continues at coordinate 45,261,914 of JAOQMS010000005.1, read as the reverse complement.
GTTATATTTAAATCTAGGACGAAAAATTGTGAATTTGATCCTAATGTTTTCATTAAAATATAAGTTAAATTTTAATATTTTAAAGTATTCAAAATAAACCTTAATGTTTTTAACAAGTTCAAAGTAAACCTTAGTTATATTACAATTTAATACACGTATTAAATTTAAGTTAAATTAAATTATTGATTAAATTAAAATAAATCTAATTAAACTAATTTGATTACAACATAACCTAATTAATTTAAAGATCTCAATATAACTCTTACCACAAATTTGATTCTATCTCTGTATAGACATTCTAAACAAGAAAAAAACTTAACACAAATACAACTTACACTTAGCTTTTGTTTGGTGGAGAGGTTAGTAATAAAATGAGATGGAACGTAACATACTTCTATCATTTGATTGAGAGTTTCATAATAGAATGGAACGGAATAAGATGAAAATGGAGAGTTTCATGTTACATTCCATTCCATCCTGAACAGTGAAAATAAGAAACCTTCAATTTTGAAGATTTAAGATGAAATGTAAACTAATAAATATATACTACCTAATTTACCCTCAATAATTTTTCTTACTACCAATTATTTCTTCTAACCCTAACCCTCTTTTCTCCAAACTCATTTATTACGGTCCACAAGCTTATTACCCTTAATAATATTTTTATATTATTAATAAAAATTGTATATAATTAAAAAAATAAAATTTAATAAAATTTTTATTAATGAAAATAGAAAATATGCAAAAAATTATTCTTTAATTGCTTGTATATATTTTATATAAATAAAAATATAAATAAATAATTTTAAATATAAATCACGTATAATATAATAAAATTTTGTT